>VZSV01000100.1:693477-832470 GCA_013398735.1 Nothocercus julius
GGGTGCTGTGGCTTTGCCACATTGCAAATACATTAGCACCCACTACATACAACTTGTTTTAGTCAGCCACTTATGTACGAGCCTAAATAACCCGTTTTGTATCAGGCTTGAGCAAGCATGACAATACACATGTTGCCTTTGAAATTATCCACATACTAAAACATGAAGTATTTCTCACTTACTCCCCTCCTCCCTTGCCTCGTTACGGTAGTAACGAGCAACGTGCTGCATTTTGGATGAGATGGAGCAGCCCCGAGGGAGGAGCGTCTCGCACGAGCCCTCTCTGCCGCTGCCGTGTGCGCAGGACGAGCGCGTGTGGCCTCGAACGCTGCAAGCTGCTCCCCCAAAGCTGCTCCCGCTGGACTCCGTGGGCAGAGGAGGGATCCGAAACGCAACTACTGCCCCGCAAAGAAACCTTCTTATGCCACCTCACACCAGGGACCTTTTTCTTTTTTCGTTTAGATGAAAGGCTTGAGCACATGAAGTGTGCAGCAGTGGAAGTTATGGAACCGAGTTTGGAAATTAACAATAATATAGCCTGGCATTAACATTAAAAAAGCTCTAATTTTTCCTCACAGGTAATTAGTTCTCACAATGAAATAATCTCCTTTCTTGTCCTGGAAACGCATGCATAAAACAGCTCAGATAGCATCATTTACATGCGGGCTGCTGCGCGCGCATGTTAATGCCCGGCAGCGAGAAGTTCGGACAAGTTTGTAATCCCAGATTTCCTGCGCGTGCTCAGCACCCAGATTCCCAGAAAGCCGGAGCAGAATGAGGTACTAAATACTGCTAAAATGACGGTTCTGCTGCGGTTTGTTCTGCGTCTGGTCTGCTTGCAATTTAGGCGGTTTCCCAGGCCGCGAGATTTGTGACGAGCCCGGTTATTTTAACACTGGGGGCCTTTTAAACACATGTGGCTATCTGTGCGTCGCAGCGTTTCTTCTGCCAGTCACTTCTGCTTATGGCCGTGGGTCTGAGCCTATTGTGCCGCCTCCCCTGGCTTTGTCCGGCCTCCTGCATTGCTTGGTATTGGAACCAATCTGCATTCCCATTTAAAGCGCTATCATGTCACCCATCAGCAACCGTTCGCTTTCATCCCTTCAAACTACTGCACAATGGTAGCCAGGCCACGAGGACAAAAGCGCAGGCCGAGAGGAACAAGGAGGAAAACTGGAGCGCGAGAGCAGCAGCAGCAGCAGCAGCAGCAGCAGCAGCAGCAGCAGCAGCAGCAGCAGCAGCAGCAGCTGGGCTGACGTTGCTCTTCTCGGCTCCTTCTGGTTGAGCACTTGAGCTTGGGCCAAAACGTGGGTGTCCCTCATCTTCTGCCTCCCCTGCTACCTTAGCTGCCCAGTGCAGCCACGGCAAAGAAGTTTAGATCAGCTGCTTCTGTGCCAGCTGGTAATAATTCCATTTTTTTTTTACAACACAGGCAGCGAGTTTGTGCCCGCTGGGAGCTACAGCGGGAAGGGGCAAGGGGAGCCTCCTGCTGCAGCACCCGGCGGGCTGCAGGGACGGGCGGCAAGTCCGTCAGGGCCAGTTTGCTGCAGTCAGAGCTGCAGAATCCACGGCTTTGGCAGCTGGTGAGAAAGTCTGTAGCGCTGAGATTTTAACTCACATCTCCAGAATACAGAATAGCCTTATGAAGGTCAAAAATTTTACCTAACTGCTCTAATTCAGAGTAGCTACTTTCCCATACCTGAAAATGATCAGATTATATGAGCAAGTATCGTTTTCCCCATACATCGCCATTCATCTGGGTATTAACTAGTTGCCCTTCGCTGGCACAAACTAGATTGCTTTAACTCTTGCTGCTACCTTGGTGACAGTGATCAGCACCTCACCTCGCCTTTATAAAACACTTTATTGTGGACATATTGTACAAGAAGTAATAGTTATAGATACGATGATACGGACTAAGAAAACAGAAACTCTGCTCAAAGGTTCTTTCCACCAAAGCTCCAGGTTTCCAGGCCATCTCCTAGCTCAAGAAATGACAACTTCCAAGCAACCCTCACCCATAGGCACATTTGCCCTAGTAAAGTAACAGCCCTTGTATATGGCAAAGGCTCTGAAACAGCGTCCAGACAGCAAGAAATCAAATACGAAGTCACATCGAATGCCGTCGCTCACAAACACCATGAAGACAACGTGATTCAGACAGTTCAGCTGTCTCTTCTTCTGTCTAGATCAAACCAAATCCCCCAAACTGATGAACACGAAAATACCCACAAAATACACTTACCTTTAAAGCTAAAGCATCTGAAACACATTTTTCTTGGTGAAGAGGATTTTATCAGAAAAGAGTTGTGCAAAACATAGCGCAGTCATACATATAATTAGTGGCAAGACTGAGCAGAAATTCATATGCTGAAAAGGTGATTTTTACAAATTTTATTGAATTTTGATGGGTTTTGCAATCACCTTGAAATTAATTTTGTCAAGTTCTTATGTATTTATTTGCACCTAACAATTACTTATTTTTAGCAATATGACTTCAAAAAAAAGAAATTGTTCTGGTAAACATACTCTACTGCCAAAAGTAAAGGAGACCTGCATGCCACGTTATTTGCAGTAAGTTATTTGCAAAAATGAGGTGCCTCATGGTATGCTTTGAGCTTCAGTTTTCAAAGACGCTGAGCCCCTGGAATTTTTGTCATCTTAAGCTAGAAACTGGTGACCTGAATTCAGGTCTTATTCAGGACAGCTGCACTTTTTTTTTTCCCCCACACATTTCTCCATATATATATATATTTTTTTTCTCCATACAAGGTATGCAGAAGATTTTATGATCTCTTGAGGTCCCTTCCAGCCTCAACCATTCTGCAATGCTGTGATTTTTTGGAAACCCCCAGCGACCAAGTCTCGGTCTTCGGGAGGCTGCGCCGCTTTCACGCACCGGCTTCCAGCTGCAGCGTCTGCAATTTGTAGCAGTACGGATTTCACCTTCAAGAGAGGAAGAGGGCGTTTCCATTTTTAGTTTCCAGTTCTTTGAAGTATTCTTTTTTCCATTGAACAGGGATCTGGATAGAATTTGACAAAAAAATTCATTCCTTCTTTCAGGTTTGGTTTCAGCAATAAAGAAGTTAATGAGATCACATCTGGTTTTGCCCTGTTACACTCTACAGGAGTCCACTGGAAAGAGCACCATTTTCTTCCAGCGTTTTCTTTCATCCCTCTGCTGTCTTGAACGTTCGGGCACTGCCACGTGACCCAATTAGCAGCCGCCCTAACGAAGTTACTTACCCACAGTTACAAGCAGCAGTTGCAGTTTCCCAGCAACAGCTCCCTAGTCCATTGAGACGGATCTAAAAAGATTTTCCTTGGTCCATGACAAGAGCGCAGAAACATCACATAAAAACACTAAAAAAGCTTCATTCCAAAAGTAACGTTTCAATATTGACACATCAGGAACAGCTGGGTAACAAGTTGCGCATGTCGAGTTCAGAAAGCAGCTGTTTTTAGCCTTCATTTTGGGCCAGACATTTGCTTTCAGCCACCAGCATATTCCATTTTATTTTGTAGCTGCTTCTTCAGTGTTCCCATATGGACAGGCTAAACACTCCAAGGATACAACTGCGAGGATATATAGTGTTCTTTAGAAGAAATGAAGGCCAGATGTTGCCTCGTTATCTTCACGTACATCCTTAAAAAAGTTAAATTAAGTTGTTCCAGATATGTTATTAATGCCAGGTATGGACAATTTGTTCATAGGCTGTTTAAATGTCAACTTTCTAAGAGACGGAAAATAACATTTTAACTAAGGATTTAAATTGAAATAAAAAGAGTCTACCTTAGAATAACTTCATCAAGTAGGTGGAGCAGAATCCAGGATTACAGGGACAGAAATATAGTGCAGGATAGACACGATGACCTATTTCTGAGACCTGAATGCCCGCTATTTCTGGCTTGTTTTTGTTTAAAAAAATAAGTACCTCACTGTTCCAATACAACGGCAAGTTTGGGGTAAGACCAGCACAACCACTGATTAAAGGTCTTTCACTGTGCTGCTTTGCACTTGCAGGACACAGCGTAACCTGCCAGCCCAAAGGCCACAGACCTCAGCAGCTCGGCTCTGGACAGTGCAAACCACTGCCATTCCTCACCTTCGGTTACTCATCTAGTGGAGCTACCAGAGTGGCTAGTAATTCTTTACCAGCCCGTTCAATACAGCGATTTAGATAAAAATAAACTGCCTTTAGTTTCTTTCCAATTGCATGAGAATAAGACCTTATGGTACTGGTTTTATGGCAGATTTATTTATAAGGTTCCCCCCGCCGCCGCTTCCCACCCTTGCAGCTGTAACAGAAACAAGGCTTGGGTTTCAGTTGCCTGCTGAGTTCCTCCGCGAGCCCGTCTGCAACAGTTCACACACAAAAACTGCCAAGACACCAACTATAACTTTTTTTTGAGTAATGTCACTTTATTAAGGGACTTAAGAATCACATTCTGTAGTAGTCTTGGAACAATGCAAATAGTGAACAAAAGACAAAAATAGATGTAATTGGTTCTGAAGAGCATGAACATCTGCAGAGAATGTGTTGCATTATTCCTAAGGACTCTACTTTTTGGAAAAAAAAAAAAAAAAAGCACACATTCTGTATATACAAGTGTCAGTGCAATAGCCAATAAAGCAATCGATCAATCAGAAATATAAAAATACCCTAGATACAAACTTATAGTGGATGTTTGAGAGCTGACAGTATCAGCTTTCGGTTATTTCTGTACCTCAAGAGCGTGACCACTGGGATGAGTTATTCTGATGAGGTAAGAGACAGTAGATGCTCTGTGATAACACAAAGCAATATATAGATATATATATAGATATATTTTCTCTCTTTTTTTTTTATAAGAACCAAAAGATAGAGCACCCAATGAAATTTCAAATCTTTGCTGCAAGTGCCCACAGGAAGCGAAACTACAGTCTGTGAGTGTTGCCACATTCCCGTAACTCATCTGTTTGGCGCCTTCGCCAACAATTACCCCAGCAAAATCCTGACAATGCCTCCCCACTCTCCCAACCTCAGCACAAACTGCACCGGCTCTGCAGCAACACCCAACCCGCAAGCCCCTGTCAACACAGACACGTTCTATAAATGCCCCCAAACCACTTAGTCATCCTTTCCTCAACTGACTGCAAATCTTTCCTTGACAGCAAGGACAAGGAGAGATTTCGAAGCTTGTCAGCTGAACAGATCTCTGTTGGGGTTAAGGAGAGAGGAGGGTGTGCAGTATTTGCTTTGCTTTGCCCCAGGTGTTCCGGTGGTGCCCCTGAACCGCCGTCTCCCGAGCTGTAAAAGCCGAGCTCCTCGTGCTCACTCAGTTCCGGGCGTGCGGAGGGAAGAACCTGCGGCTACTGCTGCAGTCACGGAGGAAAGGCCGTTTGGCCAGGCTGCCAGGCACCCTGTTTCCTGACTTTGCAAAGAAAAGCAAAAAATGCCCTTTATGCCTCTGCGTGGCGAGGCACCCCAGGAAGAGCTGCAGCAGAGCTGCGAGGGGCAGAAGGGCAAGGGGAACAAAAACCTCCTGCTCCACAGGGGTGGGGTGAGGAAGAGCTGATTTCAAACTGTGCGTCAAGCCCGGGCTCTCCTCTCTGGAAAAGCACAATGAATTATGTAGACTCCAGCACCTTCAGATTAGCTTTAACGGGACGTGATTTATATAATGGAAAAAAAAGGCACACCAGGAGCTGGCACTCTCCTTATGAAACTTCCCTTAGCACTTATGGCACACACGTGCACCGAAGCACACTGCAGTTGCTTAAATCTTTAAGAGATTTCTTATCTTTACATCCCAGACTCAAAAGCTTTCCCTTTACATCTCTGCCTTTTTCATCATTCTTTTCTAAACCCCTTTAGTCTCCAGCAAACTCAGACAGCTGTGCGAGACGGAAAAGTGAAGCCAGCAACATCTGTAGCACGATGGCACTTGACAAATTACCCCACGTTTTCCTGACGGTTTCTGGAAGAGGCTTTGCAGATGTCCAAGCCTCAAGGAATCCTCCCCCTTCTCTCCTTAACCCACCTCAGCGTGGCGTCCGGCACGTGCGGATGCACACGCGGCCTCCAGCACCCACCGGCACCGCCCGGCTCCTCGGCGCGCCCGGCGGGAGAGGCCCCTGCCGCCGGCCAACGGGGCCACACGGGCTCGGAGCGACCCCGGCGTTCACGAGGGACACGGCGGGGCCGGCAGCTCCACGTGCTTCCCGCGCCTCCGGGCTGGGCTGCAGCCTCGTTCCTGGCCGAGGGGAGACGGGAGCCGCTCTGGAGTCCCTCCCTGCTCCGGTGCCGGCGAGACGGCAGGAGGAGCAGCGGCCGCTGCCTGGGAAAAACGCTGACCGCGGAGCTCCTTACAACAGCCACATTTATTAATACCATAGAAAAGAAGTGAGATGTGAACATTGGCATTGGGACAATAATAAGTAGCTTCTCGTACTTACATCAGAGGTGCTCGTTGTATAATGTATACACAACGAGCATAATTACATTTGTACACAAACTAAGCACTGCATTGAAAACCTGCTTATTGCTGTACACACCCTAAGCCACCGAAGGAAAAGCCCGGTACCTCAAAATACCTGCACTCCATTTCATTTAACGAAAAAAAAAAAAAAAAAAGCACTAACATTAATGTGTATCTTGACAGAAATGTGGCAGTAACCGCTGACATTGCAACCTGACCAAGAAAAAATTACAGCAGAAACAGGACATATTTTACCAAGCAATAATAAAAATGGCACATTTTAAATATATCTATATGTTTATATATATTTATATATATAAAAATTTTTACAAATAAATGTTAAAACAATACATTGTAGTGTTAAAAAGTGTAAAACAAGGTTTAGTGGTGATATGTAAAATTAACTGATTTGTCATGCATCTAAAGGAAGCAAAAAGCGAATTTATATGAACCCTAATTAAAAGAACAGTAAATTCCGGAAAATATCAAATAAAGTTCTGACTGTAGGCTGCACATTAAAAAGAACCTTTATTTTATGTGCACAGAAATCATAGCAGCAAGCTGGTATCAGGAGAACAATCTGAAGGTTGTTGAGTGTACATATGGGCCATTTAAAGCTCTCTTGGAATAAACATTTTCCAGGAAGTGATAAAATGATGCTCTGTGGCCAAAAGCATCAGAACTATGAATTTCATAGATTTAAAATATATTGTACAATATCTTCTCACATTTCCATAGGTCAGGTCCATACATCTCAGGCATGAATTGTTTCAACAGAAGCCGTTAGTGCTGAAAGACAGACATAGATTAAGTTACTCTATTTTAGGAACAACAGAATATTGTATAAAGTAACTCCTGGGATTACATAAGGCAAGGAATTTCTGACCTCACCCTAGCAATAGTTATCAACAGCATAGAACATAATAAATTATAAAGTATCTTAGAAAATATGCTGTTTCCAAAATAATTTCTGATGAATAATATGGCCATCAAAATACTTTCACAGCAAGAATCAAAAGTTAAACTTTTTTTTTCTTGGAAAATTTACACATTTTTGTACAAAAAAAAAGGTTTACTCCGAGTTTTATATCCCCGTGTGCTTCATATAAGCTCAGGAATAGCAAAGACCCCGATTGCTGTTACAAAGGACGGGCAAGGCTTGCAAGCGGATGCCCTATCTTTCGTTTGCTCGGCTGCAAAGGCATCTGCAGGAGCCCTCCGCGCAGAGCGGGCTGCATCTCGGTCAGCGCCGAGAGGACTTCTGCAAGTAGCTGCCACAGCCCCTTAGTGAAAAACATTTCTGGGCGTCGGATCCAGGTGCTGCGCAAGGTTTATTTATCGCTCATTCATTCCGCGCAAATGCAAGGCTTAAAACTCAACCACGGCCGCCGCGTGCGCCCAGAGCTGCCTCTGCCCGGCAGGAGCCGCGGCAAAGGAAGCGGCTCCGCGTGAATGCCCCTTCCCGTGCTCCTGGAGTATCCCGCACCACCCGCTTCCTATGCCAAACTCTCCCGGCCTTGTGCCAAGAGGATCATTTTACTAATTGACCGCGAAAGCTAAATATAAGTATTACCTCATTATTCTCTGAAATCTACCACACATTTTCCAGATGCCTTCCGAAAAATTGCGCCTAGTAAGAAGGGGACGGAGCCGAGAGCTCCGACGTCCCCTCTGCGGCGCGGGAGGCGTCCTGCCCTTGGCAGAGCCGGGGCGCTCACGACGAGACCCCCCTGCCCCGCGCACGGCACCGCAGGCCCCGGCACGAGGGCCGCAGCAACAAGGGGCTCTGGGCACAGGCCAGCCCTGCTGCCTTGGCTTCGTCGCACGCAGCCACGCTCTGCTCGCAGGGCCCCAGCTCCAACGGCACGGCCAGCGCAGCACCGCGCCCGGCCAGGAACGCGCCTTAAGTTACACGGCTGACCAATGCACCAGCTCTTCACCTCGGCTCGGCCCAGAGGAAGCGCAAACGCTTAAAAAATGAATCTGCAGGTGTGACTGCTGCAGTTGGTGACAGAGCTGAGAGCAACCCGATGCCGTCGGTGAAGAGCTCCTGGCGAAGCCCTGAGCTGCCCCCTTGAAGACAGGAGCGCTGTAACCGCAGCGGGGGACCAGCACTGCGGCTCACACTGACCTGCACCTGGGCTGGACTAGGTCACGTCTGTCCCAGTCAAAAATAAGAGGTGTGAAAAATGGGTTTATATAGTGAAATTAAAATGCATTAATACAAATCAGTATTTCCATAAAAATACTGAATTGTCTCCCTAATCAGTTTTAAAGACTTCCATAATAGCGCTTTCTGAATAAACGCTTTAAGAGTTTAGACAGAATCTAATCACGAGACACAAACCTCAGGAAACCAGCAACACAGGTGTCAATGCTGAATGCAACCTTTTTATGCAAAAGGACAAAAAGATGAATATAATTTCCATTTTGTTAAAGAACAACAATGGTTTCCTGCCTGCAGTTCATACAAAAAAGGAATATACGATGTATAGTAGGCATAGTCTTACAAAGATTAAAGCTTGGCAATATAGATTGGGACAGTAAATGGGAAAATGCAGTTTAGTCCTTCCCATGCTAAATCACCAAAACTTTCTTCATTTAAATATTTCCTAAATCATACTATCTATGCCATTTAACATCACCATTAAAACAAAGTTCATTCTTTTAGTAGAAAGCTTATTTAAACAGATCCTTCCTGACAACAACAACAAAGAAGTTGATTTAAATGCTGGTAAAATGCCAAAACATTCAGATTTGTGCCCTACTAGTTTCTTTAAACACCTGTGTAAACAAATATGCTTACTTATATTCCTACTTCCATTCCTCAAGTAAGTAATACTACAGGGAAGAACATGTAAATCTAGCCAAACTCGTGCCTTTTTAATTTGATCCCTGGATGAAAACATCTCGTATGAAAGGCAAGAGAAGCTGTGTAGGGCTATCCCCATATAGAAAGAAAAGATGTTTTTTTAATTGCTGCACTTGTTCCGCCCTCATTTTTTCCCATCCCATTTTCATGCCTTCCTTATCTGTTTCTTAAAGCCACAAACTTTCTGGAGCTTTATTCCATGCCCTACGCTGCATCACCAAGATGCATTAACATCTGTAGCTCCCCTGGAGCATCAGGGGTCACTTGCATCTCAGCACTGATGCTCCTACCTTAACTGCACATCTGCTCTGTAACAGCTTAGGTCTCCTACATATTTAAGCAAAGTGCTACTATCCTGCCATTTGAGGAGAATGTTCTTGATAAGCCAATTAGTCTTTGCGCTTCGTATCTGAATACAAAATACATTACTTGCAAGCAGATCAATACATCTGTTTTATTTTATTTTGCAGTTAATTTGTATTCAACACTGCAGATACCTTTTTGTCTTGCATTATATTGTCTACAGATGTTTTGCAGAAAGATAACAAATATAAATACACTGAAAAACAGTAGGAATAAGGCAAGAGGGGAGGGAAAAAAGACGTACTTCTCTGTAACTATACACACATGAAATGTGATCCTTCTGTGAGCTGTGGTTGTGCAGATGGAGCTGGTGACAGTGATGATTCTGGTGAAGAAGGCAAACTTTTCACTGTGAGTCATACAGCAAGACAAATAAGAAAAAAAGTCACAAGAGGCAAAAGTTACCCTAAAATCAGGATTCCAAGCCATAATAACAAAGCTTGAAAAATCACCATTTCAAATCATAAGAAATATAAGCAGCATCAAATAGAAGTTCCACCAGTAAAGACATAAAATGTGATCTTTTTAAAAAACCACAGCACAATGAGCACAATTCAGGGAAGAACATGAGCTCTTTTCAAGAAAGATCATCAAGCAGACCTTAAGTGACTAGAAAAACATTGCAGAGGAACAAAAAACAGGACACATGTAAACTAACATATTATTTACATTAGAAAGAGAGGAATCATTTTGGCAGAATATGTAGAATGTAAGTATTCAGAATAACTCTAGATCCAGGTTTATACCCCTAACTCAGATTAAGTATGCACTTCATATTCTGCTTGATATTATAAAATGTATTTACAAGTTCTAGTATGGATTATCAAGTCACGGAAAGGATTGTTGACTGAACTACCTTTTAAATCCAGTATTTCAGCATTTGGCTTCCTCAACCACTCCTCTCACCAAATATCCTAATAATGCTTTAAATTTCCTCCTTGCTTCTTCCTCCCCGCAACATGCGCTTTTATTGGTCCTTGAAAAAAACAAGCCTGATTCACTCCAGCTTTAGGTTCTTGCAGGCCAGTTGTGCACCACCAGTTGTATTACCAGTCAGCTAGTGTTTTCTGCCTCTACATGTTTTCTTATTCCTGAAAACCACTATTCAGTGGCCTTTTATTTGCTAGTTCATAAACTACTGGATATACTGGGAACTCTTGAGGAGTGTTCAGTCTTGGTGCTATTAGAGGCAACCCATTATCAAGGAGGGAAAGGTAAGCAGTGTGGAGATATCCAGGATTAAGAAGTTGTTCTACACAATGAGCATGGAAAAATTTGCTCCAACCAAAACCTACAGACTGACTCAGTTTCTGGCAATAGTCTCATCCCTGAACTAGGTGTATCCACAAGATCTACATAAAACCTCAGAAAACTGGAATTTCGGTAGTTATCCACTGGGTAAGTATTTTTCACTTTGTATTGCCCAAACACACATTTAATATCTCCACTATGTCAGCACTTTTCAATTCACAAAGATTTCAGCGCATCAAAAGACATCACCAAAATGAAATAAAAATTTACATATGTAGGGTGTAGACTGTGCTTCAGTCAACCCTTTTTCCATACCTGCTGCTGTCTGGTTTCCTTTTGAAGACTGTGCTGCTAATTCAAATGAAGAAATAATCCCTTCTTGTTCTCGAATGCTGACTATTTCACTTTCTTCAGAACGTGTTTTAGGTTTGTGGTTGGCAACTGTGGTCACATTCTGCAAGCTGATTAAAAAAAGTACAGCTTTTAGAACTCGCCCGAACTTAATTTCAGGTGTTAACCACTAAGTATAGGAGTTACAATTTAGCTTGCTTCTGTTAATAGAAAAACCTTGCTACTTGGAAGTTGGTGTAATGTAAGTCAAACACATATTTGGAAACTCTTCTACCTTGTAAACTGAGACTCTTCAAAGAGCTAAGAACTGTTAACTGATCTCCTTCCCCTCTCACATGCTCACAGTTTCCTACGACAGGATGCCTCTTTCACTGAAGTGTGCGAAACAGTGAGAAAGTTATGACCAAATGTAGGAACTCACTTAGGATTTATACTGCAACTGTAGAGACTGTGCGACTTACGAAGTTATGAATCATTAAAGAGGAATATCTGCCATAAAGTACTCCTCTAATTTGGCTGGGTTTTTTTTTTGTTTGTTTTGTTTTGTTTTCTGTTTTTTTTTGAAACAAGCATGCAGAAGTTAAAGAATCAAGTGTAAAATAAGCCATTTAAACGTGCTCTTAAACGTGTTCTCTTAACTATCAGCAAGAACGAACTTGCTATGAAAGTTTACTACCTTGGCTGAAGCTTTCATAACAAAGAAACACAAAACTTTAGCTAACATAACTAATTAGCTTTTGTATTCCAAAGCGAGGATTATAAACATATTCTGCCTATAACTGGGGCAATACTTGAAAATAAATATTGCCTCCCACCTCCTCATCCCCTCTTCCTGAACCCTTTACAGGGCTTAAGTTTCTCACTGGATTTCTCTGCAAGTAAATCCCTCAAACATATAAAGATACCTTATAAGTATTTATGATGGAATTTCATTAGCTGCTTGGTGCTTTCAACTAATAAATACAACGTGCAAGATTAAAATAGACCCTTCACATCTTGTTTTATTTTTTACCTTATATCACCATCATGTGTTTCTTCCGATTTATTTTTCTTTTCCTTTTCTGCTTTCTCTTCATTATTCACTTCTTTTGAGTCAGAGACAACATATGCATCTGATAAAAGATCTTCAGTTTTTGTCAGCTATAAAAAAATCGAAATCATGAAACAAAAGGCTGTAACACACACTAAGTGGTAGATAAGAAACACTGTATCAGGAAGCAGTTTTATTAATGGACAAATTTTGCCATCATGTAAACTTAGTAACTCAGAATTACATAACTTGAGAAATTTTTATCAATTCCATTCCAGTTGATAGTTGCTATCCTGAAACATATCCTACAGTCAATGAGCAGGATTTGGCCTAATAGTTTCCAGAATTTATCCGAACTCTTCAGATTCCAACCCGTGAATTTTCCCTTGCTACCCTTCCCTTAACGATGCCAGCAGCAATTCCAGCTGCTGGATACATTACTGAGGAGCTTGAATGCTGCTCTTAAGGGTCTGATTAGACACAACTGATTGCAGCGGATCATGTAATACTCCTTTAAAAGACTTGATTACTCAACATAAAGCAACAGGCCCCCAATATAAAGTGTTTCTTAAAACAATGAGGAATAACGAATGTTAATTATCTAATTTTATAGCACTATCCATTTGAAACATGCCTTAAATAAGCAAGCAAAATGGAAAATGAGGGAAGAGCAAAGGGAGATTAATGAAAGAACATGGCTAGAAAGAGAGGGGGAAGAAACTCTACATAAGCAAATTAAAAAACATTTAACAGCCTGGAGGATATGATGATGTGGGAAAAGCGCCAGGGAGCCCTGTAGCTCACAGGCAGCCTGATTTTACTGAGTGCCCGGGGCGCCTCCGAGCCAGATGCACCAGGGATCCGTGTGAGGCCCAAGCAGCGCAGGCTGCAGTTACTGCCCAGCCTCCCGCCCCACAACTTCGTTCTGCTTCTTTTAGACACCGTGATGCACCGACACCAACCACACAGAGGGGTTGGGTGGCAAAACCGACTGGCAACAAGTATTGGGATCTCTTATCCGAAGAGCAGATCTGGGATTACTGGTTAAAGGTGCATCAGTGTCATCTTGGCTTTCCAAGAAGCAGCTCTCAAAAACCATTCTGTCATTTTCCCATCAATTAAGGCATGAAGAGCCCATGTTAAATAAAACTAAATTTAAGACTTCTAACTACACAAATAACAGAAATCTCTTTCTCAGCAACAGACACATCTGATGCAATTTTGCACTACATATGTTGCACAATATTGGTAAGAATTTTGCACTATAAATGTCGAAACATTTGTTACACATAAAAATGTATCTTACTCTTCCAAGCAAAATTAAATGGCTTAAATCCCCATACTCCCCATATTTAATCGCTGTCTGTGTTTTAAAAAAAATCTGCTGTAAGACTGACTGATGAATTCTTCAATTAAGCACAGTTTGGTACCTCTGTAGTAAAATCTGAATTATATTCTTGTGCTCCATCATCTTTTAGTTGTGCTATTTCTTCTCCCGGACTTTCATTATTTTGTTTCAAATTTTCTTTAATGGCACCCTCTATGTTACTAGGTACAGTATCATCCTTTTTTCGACTCTGCAGAACAAAATCGATATACAGAAACTTACTATTAAAAAAAGTGGTTATTACAGTCTCAGTTCTGGCTTAAGGCTTACACTGTCCTCTCTGAATATGAAAACAAATTAAGAAACCTTAAGCATTTAATTTTCAAACTTTCTAAGTGACATTTCATTACAAAACATACCATAATCCAGTAAGCAAAAATAAAATTATTTTTAAGAACTCAACTTTGAGTTTCCTATTTTTTTTTTTACATTTCAAAACTGCCCAATGTACTACAACAGTGGCATAAATATCTTAGGGAAAGCACTTGCAGTGACATCTGCATTTAGGCTGCCTAACCTTTTTCTTCTGTGAAAGATTATTACAGATGCCCCCCAGAAGTTCCAGCTTTTTTATTGATTGCCTTTTCTTACCTTCCATAATTCCATTTATATTTAGGTCAGTTACACACAGGTTTAGTACTTTTCTTATGGAAATTCATAAGCACTGAGAGTTTAATAAAACCTTTTTTTCCTGATTAAAAAAATGATCGATAAAAATCTACTTCCACAGTGCAAAATTTATAGCACAAGTGCATGCACGATCTCCAATTATCTTGGGTATCTTCCAGGACTCTAGTGTAAACTAATTTAGAAGAGACATTTGATACAGATAAGGGAACAATGTTAAAACCACAGCATTACTTATTCCATTAGAAAAGCCACTGCACAGAGCATAAAAAAAGATATAAAATTTCTGAGAAGGATGGTAGAGGTGTCTTTAGACTTTGAACTGCAAACATTATCTTGCCAGAACAACAAAGCAAACTGAACTTCATATAAGTCATGTCAAACTAAACACTGGGATGGAGAAATATGGGAGCCACAAAAGCAGCAGATCTTGTGGCTCAATTCCTGTCCAGTGCAGCGCTTGCCCTCTTTTAGGAGGAAATTCCGTTTAAGACAGTTCAGCAAATCAGTCTCTCTGTTTTCGTACGTAAAGTGTGCACCCATATCATATGCTTGCCCCAAAGAACAACAGTTGTGAACCATTTTCCTTTAGTATTTTGATAATACTTTCAGCATTCTTTACAAATGACACTAATTTCTTTTATACAACTAAGGGATAATAGTATCCTATTAGTATTAGCACTTATAAAGGTACCAGTATCCCCTTTATATAATAAAAGGTGTTTATAAAATCCCCATTTTTTTTTCTTAACAAAACTCCAACTGAAAAGTCTTCCAGCACTTAATGCTAGCTCATCATTTTTCTTTGTGACATCTACAGAAGCACAGAAACTTTGTTTTTAAAAATAAGAAGTATCAATACAGTGTAAAGCTTCACTTTGGGGCCCTTTACCAATAAGCACTCAAGAAGAATAAGAGATTGCCACAGGAGAAGTGAATTCCTGCTCACCAGGTACAATATATACACAAATTGGTTTCCTGGATGGGAAGAATGAAACGGTATCTAAGGAAAGTGGTACAGCTCAAACACCTTTGCAAAGAGTACAAAAGGAAACTTGTGCAAAGCTTCGCCTTATGCTTCCTCTTCATGAGAAAGTCCTCGTTATTTACAAAAATATTTGGAGTGGCCACCCTGCGTTCATGACATCCTTTCAAATACAGATACTGCAATGCAAAGGCTAAATTATCACCAGGGGATCCAACCTTATTGAAGGAAAAGTAACTTTTGCGTAGTTCTGAGGACAGTGTAGCATGCAGGTGTAAGAAAGATTAATAAAAGTCCTAAAACTTATTCGGCATTTTCCAAATTAACAGTGCAGTATGTTTAACCTGCTTTTGGAGAATCAAATGTCAAAACAAAAGTGAAACATGAAAGAAGGTATTTCCATGTTCCTCTAAAATATCAACAGCGGGATCTATGAGACACAAAGTATGCCAGAAGATAAAAAGATAACCCTATTAAACTTTTGAAAAAGCAGACATGAATCATTAATAAACTCAGCTGTTGCAAAGTAGCAGGCTGGGGCTGTAACACGTATGCATTAAGTTAACTCTACCTCTGTTTTCATCCTGAAGGTGTTGTTTTGTTTTTTTTTTTTTTTTTGAAAGAAGAATTTGAGTCAGTATTTCCTGGTTAATAACAAGCAGTTATTTCCTCCCTCCTTCTCCTCCTCTCTCTCTCTCTCTCCACCTGTACACATTTAACGAGCTGCTCTGCCCCAACTGATTAAGCACGAGTGAAAAGGAAAGTGAGGATTCTATTCTTATGAACTCATGGGCTCTGAAACCACAGCTAAAGAGACCATATTTAAGAGCTATGGTGGTGAAATACACACCTACCCACAACTGATTATAGATCATTTTTACAGATGTTTACATATAGTACATGACAGAAAATCGTCATGATTTATACATCAAATGGTTCATGATTCTCCCTGATGCTGCATTTAGCAACAAAGCTTGTAATTTCACATTGTTTGTTAAATCTGACAAATAACTAACTGCTAACAAACATGACAATGCATAATCAAATAGATGTAATTTTAACATCTATTTAACATGTTATTTATTTTCATGAAGAAAGGTGAATTGGTGAATTTCATTATCAGAAGATATAAACATGAAGGTCCCTTTCTCTTGTGCCTGGCAGAGAATTGTGATTGTTCTTCTATATGAACAGTCTCAAACGGGTGCAAATAATATCAGGTAACTTTGGAATAAGGATAATTTCATAAAGCTTTTTTTTCTTTGCAAATGTGTTTGGTACTCACCTGTGTCAACTTAAAAGGATTATCTCTGACAAAAGAGAGGCTCTGTGAAGGAGATTGCTCTGAAACACCAATAAGATTTGGTCCTTTTCTCTTCTCTCTTAGGCAAGCTTGTTGGTGCCTTTTTATTCTTTCCATCTGTTCCTCCACAGTCATTCGAGGTCGAGTGCTTTCTGCAAGACACAACTGCTCCACTGCACTTCTTGGTCTCTCCTTAAATGGAAGAATACTCTTTTTAAAGAAAAGCAAGATTCCAAGCTGTTCAGCTTATCAGAAAAGATCACCTAACAACTTATTAAAAAGCAAAAAAATAGCTGGCAAGAAAAGATCTCCTATGTATCCAAGGAAAGCCCAGGAACCCATGATTAATAAATGAATGCTGACGTTGTAAAGAAAAGGAAGGAGTCTTTATCAGTATCTCTCTATATATTTGTACACACACACACACACACACATATATATATAGTGCTATCATTATCAATGATGTCAAGAGAATGGATAGATGCCTATCAAGTTTAAACCATTTACCAAATGTTATATCATAGTCAAACACAAGTTACTCTATTGAGACAAATATAATTAAAATTTAATGATCTGTGCTCTTTCTACCAGCTGATCTGACAGTCCCTTCTATTTTTTTTTCTTTTTGTTCTAAGAAGAGCTACAGCTGGACATCACTTAATTGGGAATGACAAGTGGTATTCTTTCTTTAGTCAACATCCTGTTATTCTTCCTCTCCTCTCCCATTCTTCCTTTCTGCTTCTGCTTGTTCTCCAGCTTTGGCAGAAGTCTCCCTCTTGCCTGAACTGCAGTCATTTTTACTCTGTATTCAACTTGAACACCATGGGACTTCATGATTGGAAAATTCATTTATTGCTCACATATGGATCATAGAATCCTTATTTTCTGTCTGCTTTAGTTTTCTTTTCCCAAATTGTTTTGCAGTAAAATAAATAAAACTCATTATTTATTACACAGAGGTAGTTAAATTGTCCACAAGCCCAAAGATAAATCCTTTAAAAATTTTTAACATTTTTACCTTCTTCCAATGTAACACTGGGAGTAATAGCTCACTGTTGCTATACTGAATACAGTAAAAACAGTAGTGGTGACTATGAAGAAAAGGAGCTAGAAATTCAGGTCTCACTTGCTTAGTATATTTTTCATCACCATTTAGCTCTTTACCCATTTGAGTGCAATGACATCTCTGTGTAGTTTACGATACCTGACCTTTACAGTTTTGTCATTCTTTCTACAGCTGTCTCCATTAATACATTATATTTTATCTTACCTTGTAACAATTTGAGTTTTATTTAAATGAAATTTAAAAAAAAAAAGAAAAAAAACACTTTTTTTCTAAAGTAACTATAAAAAATATATAAAATTAACACATTGCTATCTATGAATGATTGGAAGTTATTTTAAATTACCGTTCTTAAATCTATCTTCTTATTCTTCCTTAAAGTGACATAAGAAGCTATTGTTGAAGATTCTGGCGTTGGAGATTTCGTTCGAGGCGGTACAACTCCCACAGGAAAATGTGAGCCTGTGAAACAGTAAAACAGCATACTAAATGCTACACAAAATACCACCAGAAGAGCTTAATTGTTTTCTAAAATTCTAAGTTGTTATCCCTGGAAACTGTTCTCCCAGAAGACAACAAAGGTCCTCATGCCTAACTATCACAGCTGTTAAGGTATGGAGGTAGATAACTTGCCTCTGGCTTGAGGTGTAGCTAACCGAAGAGAACACGAGAAACTACTGCATACGACATGAGAAATTACTATAGGTAAAAAAAAGAACAGTGACCCTGACAAAAGTCACAGGCAGCACTGTGTGGAATGGCTAGATTTCACAGATGGTAAACGAGGAGTTATGTGAGAGATGACCAAACTTCACAGGAAATTGGAGGGGAAGACTGAGGACCTTCTGGGAAGAAAAACACCCAAGGCCAGCAGTGCCTAAGTAACTAGAGCAGCAATAGCACATAAGGCCATGCTCTCCTAAATAGCAGTATGAGAAATCCAAACCTTGGGTAGGGATGTAGCAAAAGCGGGACGAGTGAAGTCGTTGTGTGTGGGCTACTGACTGGTGAGGAAACAAAGGCATAGAAAGGGATGGCTCAAGGTGGACAGGGAAGGATACGCGTGGGAAAATGGGCAGGAGAATAAAAGCAGCTGGTTGTGTGCAAGGTCAGCACACTCTGCCTGCTCCAGCTGTGTGCCCGATTACTGCTCCCTGCCCTATCTTGGTGGGACACTCAGACGTTGCTGTGACCACGTGAGGGGCCAGCGAGCTGCGAGGGCGCGCAGGGGCACGCGCTCAGCCAGCGAGCTGCGAGCCGCCCCGCTGGTGGGCAGAACAGTGCCTGGCTGCTTCGCTCCCTGTTTCTGCACATGCTGCTGTGTGGTTCTCCCGTTAGCACCACTCTGCTCCTGGCTGGCCACGTGTGCTCCCGCCGGGAACACGCTCTCGCTCAGCCTTGCTGTGCCCAGGGACGGGCAACTGCAGCAGCCTGGCTCCGGCACGCTGGGATCGCAGCGATCTCCCGGGTCTCCCTCTCTGCCGAATTCAACATCTCTTAGCAATATCTGTCCTTAGTTTCACTCCTTATAGAACCCTTGCCAGAAGGTAATTATCCTGCTAGAAAACTGAAGTGAGCTTAAACTTCCTCCCAAAATAGACATATACATGCATACATATATATACACACACATATATATCTATAAATAAAACATATGCTTCATTTCCACTTCTTGGTGCATGCAGGAAATCAAACTATTGGAGAAAACTGTCTACCTTTGCCTAAAAAACAGAGCTTTAAAGGACAAATTATTGCTCCTCATTTTTGCTGGAGAGGTCACCCAGATTTCAGAGGATATATTGACTCAGTGAAAGCTTAACTGTTTCTCCAAATAATTTGGTAGGGCTGACAAAATAGTCTGGAGGTATTTGAATGCCAAGTCTAACATTCAAAACAAAAACTGTAAAACAACAGTTTGGGTCTCCTTTACACATCAAAAGAATAAAACATTGAGCAGAAGTCCATTCGTCTTGTGTGTCACCTTTATGTACTATTTAGGTCATAAATATTCCTCTGTTTAGGGAGAGCAGTCAGGGTTACCTTACATAGCTCCATTAAAATGTTTCTCTTTTTTGTTGGCATTTAGAAAGAAACAGAGAGGGAAGTGACTGAAGACAGAAAAATGGAAAGTGGCCGCGCAGTGAAGTACACAATGAGCTGGGAAAGTATCTGCTCTTCTCTTGAAATTCACTGAATCATAGAAGCACCCGCACTGGCAAATTAGAGAGTCACTTCAGTATGACTCCTTAAAACAGCAGGAAAGGAACATTTTGGAGAGATGAGCTGTCTGTGAGTTTCTTTCCTTTTTAGCTTGTAAACTGTTAAGACAGAATGTCATAAGAGGTTCTTTGAAACCAGAAGTTGTTGTTGCTGTGACATGTGCTATAGCAGACAAGTGGCTGTATTTTTCATGATGCTCAGGACTTAGTATTATTATTATTAAGCAAATACAGAGAGCAAAACAACCTTCTAAATAATTCATATGCTCCCAAGCATGGGCTAAATGATAAAACACAATCGCAACAAACCCACTTCAGATTATTATTTAAAGACGATAAAGAATGTCCCTCCACTTGCTACCACTATTCTCCCCTGCAAATACTATTTACATTATACAGAAGTATTTATATTATTGCTTCCCTTTACTGAGAGCTGTTTTGTTAAAGATGGACATAATAAAATCACTTCTCTCTTCACTGAGCAAGATAAAAAGCAGACTGGGTGCTTAAAAAAAAAAAAAACAGCTTGCTTTATTCAGTCAGAGAAGGCTTTCTTGTGCTGCCTTTACAGTGACTTTTCCTCTCATCCTGAATGTCTATAAATAGCCTGGGACACCACAGGTCAATAAATCTTAGGTATGGCATCAGAAAGGCAACTGCCTCAATTAACATGCCTGATGATTAGCAAATCTCAGGCTAAATCTTGCATCTTTCACCACCAGGTTAAAAGAGATTTAATATCCACCTTACGTGACCATTTCATCTCAGCATATGCCATTCTGAATCTGAATTGAGGAATTTAGGAGCGTTTGTGTTCATTAAGCGCAAGCTTAATGAAAAGAATGTATTACGTCAGAGCCATTCACCATGTTTCACACCCAAACAGTCTTGGATGTGCTGTCCTTGGCTTTAACCCCCTCCACACACACACACACAACCGTTCTGGTGAAAGCAACACCCTCACTATGACCACAGCTCTGGGGTCATATTCCTACGGTACCGTTACACCAGGCTCACACCTTATCACACTATCACAACAGAAGGCAGCAATCTTGTTGCCACTGGAAATGTCAACCCTTACAGAAAGAAAAGGAGTAATTTCGCTTTGCTTTGTTTAAAAGCTCTTAATAAGTTTTTCGCTTGGTGCTTAAATCGTTGGAAGTTGCAACTGCTTTTCCCAAAGTCACCTTTAACAAACTATTCTGTGCGCTTTAACAAACAGAATTGAGAAGCACTTCCTGGTAAAGGATTCTACCAAGCAATTAGTAGCTTTTGCAGAAGCAAGCTGAAGAGAAAAATCTAAAGCATTTAGCAATTGTAAAGACCTTTATTGTCTGTACACTCCAAGGTCATGATCATTATTCCTATTATATCAGAGGATAGAAGGCAATTCAACAATTACAAGATTTAAAAAAAAAAGAAAAAGACATTGTTTCCCTGTCTTATGAGAGCCTGAAAATTCTGTGGTGCTGCCTTTTTGGACGTTCCAGTGACATAACATTGGGAGCTTGATTCAAAAACTGAGTAATTGTTCAAGGGCAAGGACATAAAGTGGGTAATTGTTCCAGGGAATGGTGTGTGGGGAATGTGAGTGATGAGATTAGACATGGTGTCAATAAGGATTTCAGGGTTGTTGGTGAGTGTAATGTTTGATTTTTCTGTGCTGTAATTGACTGAAATCTTTCTCGTCATATAATTAAATCATTATTTTATTGCAGAAGTTTTTTCATCATATTAAGAAATGGACAGGCTGCAAGAAGTATGAAGGACAAGATAGCTTCTATAACAGTTAGAGCTTTTGATTCTCTGTGAAAAACTCTGAAAGGCTGCAAACAACATGCCCGGGACAAACCTTTAGCTGTAGTTTCTGATTCTAAAATTTGTTCCGTCTTTTCTTCACCATTAGACTCATCCACTTCTGCTACTGTAGTTAGCTCTGGTTCACTCTTATAAAGTCTATAATCAGGACCCTGCAGAATGACACATTTAGGAAGTAAATAAACTGGGATTTTTGTACAAGCATTTGTGTCTTAAGACTCAAAATGGTTATTCTGCTGATGACTGCTCTCTCTTTTTAAGCCAATGTTTCATCGTTTAAGTGCTGTTGCAGTGGCATGCCCTTGTAATTAATTTGAGTGACAGCAGTTAAGAGATTTTCTGAAATTACAGAAAGAATTTGCCAGGAAAATGTGAAGGGACAATTTTTTTTAATGATCTTTAGGAATCAAATTGATCTTTAGGAACCAAATTTGTACAAGGCTTCTACAAATGTAGATTCCAAGTCTAGAGTTTGTAAGAACTTGAGAGAGGAATGTGTTCTTTTCTGAAACTTACTCAGGCACAGAACACATGCCTTTAAGTCTTAAGACATTTTATGGATGACAGAATGTATGACAGGAAAATGCCAAAAGCAAATGATGGAGCTATAAATAAAACTCAATTTACAAAAGTCAAAACGTAACACAGAAGTAGCCAGATGGCAAAACAAGAAAAAAAAAAAAAAGTGGCTGCGCAAAGGAAGGGGGAATGCTTCAAGAACAACGTGGCGGTTTAAGCCACTTACACAGTGAGATCCATTTCTCTGATATCCTTGAACTTGGTGAATCTTCTTTTCTTCTGGCAGATGTACTGGGCCCCTGCTATAACAGAGCAAGGAGCTGCTATCACTGGGCAGAGGGGGGATTATGGGAGGATGCTCTGTAAAGTCATAGGACCGAGGGAGTGGAGGACGAGGTGGGACTACTTCCTCTTCCTAAAGATTGTAGAATAGTCACCTTATTTAGATGTGCACACCTGTTACAATTAGTTATAACTTAAAAATAAAAATATATTACCATAACTACACCAGCTTTCGTTTTTGGAATTAAAGGGACAATGTCACACACACACACAAAAAGCGTAAGATGACTTTTTTTTATTGTTACTATCTAGCCTGAAATTCTTCAACTGATTCACTCTTCAGCTTATTAAGCTTTTGTAGTTCTATCAATTTTACTTTCTGATGGACAGGTACGGGCTCTCTGAATTATCATTTCTAAAATTAAATTCAATATCTATTTAAAGATTTGTACATACATTAGGCTTTCAAGAAGCTTTGCAAGACAGATGTACATTGTGTACAGTTTAGACAAACATGACAATGTCCCTTTAAAATTGTAACTTCCAGTCAGATTTTCAGAGGAATTGAACATTTCTGAGCTCCCACAGTTTCAGCTGCTGTTGTGCTTAATACATGAATAGACATATAAAGCAATGCATATCTTCCCAACAAAACTGCGGTGGGGAGAAAACAAATCCAAAAACCAGGGTTATTTTGTTAGAGTAAGAGCCTGGAGAGAGGAAAAGGTGAGAAATGTATAAAAAAAGAAACATACTGGTGATAATACAAAGAACAAAAGAATGTTTTAGAATTAGCCTCTGAAATACTGCTCTTTAAAACTAATCATAATACAATATTTTACTGTAAGCATATTGAACACGTATTTCAGACACCCTTAAAATAATTACAAGAATATTCATTTTTATCATATATATATTAGAAATTCAGTCATCCTAAAATAATAAATATGCTAAATCATACCTCAGTTTTGTACTTAATAGCTGAAAAAGTCCTTGATCCAATCATTCCTGTGTGGTGGCAAGGGGAGCAGGAGAGAAGAAAAAAAACATTTACAACAAATAGCTTTTAAAACATGTTAGCATACTAATGGTTACATGTTGCAACAGGTTAAATGTTGCTATCAAACATGCAAAACACTAAATCAGTTGATTGCATTCTTGTTCTCAGCAGCTTTACCACCAAAGATTTTTCAAACACTCAAAAGCAAATGTGAAGCTTATCTTTTAAAAATACACTCAATTCAACCCCATCTCCTAAGGCATAAAAACAACTAGTTTACCTGCTTCTGAGGAGCTTCTTTGTTGTTTATGTTTATTCAAACCCTCCATGACATCCTGAATTCTCCACAGTTCCTTCTGAAGTTGAGCACGCTGTATCCCGGCTGACTCAGTCTGCAAAGGAAAGAGACAGTCTATACGAGCTATAATTTAGACTATGTTTGGGGCGGAGGGAAGCTTTCTCTTTCTCTAGACAATATGACATTTCCTTTCCCAGTGAAGGAAAATAAGGTGCGATCATGACAGGCAACATTCAAACATTGTCAGAAACACCACCTATAAGATTAAGTCATTTCTAAAACACAATGTACCAGGTAAATTAACAGCAATTTGCTACTTCAAACTACACTTAAGAATAGAATTAGGTCTAATCTCTCCAAAGAAAACTCAAGCAGGCATTGTAGAGGAGATCTAGGAATCATGCAAGAAAAGGACTCATCCCTTCCCACTCGAAGAGAGGTGGAGATGAACAGGGTGTTGGTGTTTGCACACTGGCATACAACCTAGGGACCCCTTTGCATTCACAGTCCGTCATGGTTTGGGCTGAAGTGTCTGACATAAACATATTTTACAGCTCTTTGGCTTCCTTGCAATTTCCCCTCTGTAGATGCATGGAAAATCACAATGCTGACAGCAAATGGCCTTTAATGCACACACTCACATGTGCTTTTTGTGTGGCAAGATCTCCATCAAAATGCAGAACTAATATTAATTGCTCAATCCTCCATAGTACAGCATGAGCAATAAGATCATACGGCATATATGAAAAGTCCCCCTTTTTCACTTTTACACAATCTTTAATCCAAAGCATTGAAAATTAAAGATACTGAAATGTTCTTTAAGATGAGACCTATGTCACACCTGAATTTCTCCGAGTCGATCAAGCTGCTCCTGCATGTGGTTCCTCGTCACTGTTACATCATACTCTAATTTATCATATTCCCTCCAAGCTCTTTCAAGTTCCTAAGTGCATAAACAAAGAAATGCATGTGCACACTCAACAAAAGCAAACAAACAAAATAAAACAAGGATACAATCTTCATCCAATAGCACAGAATTTCAGGAAGTAATTCATAAATAGATCCCAGCAATATATAAATACATGTTTTAGAGAATGTTATGTTTAAGCAACTTCATTTTTCAACAATGAAGAAAATAAACCAAACAATATTCTGTCTTCTTTTACAAACAAAAAGAGAGGTAAGGGTGAAATTTTACTCAGCCTTTATAGACAGCAGGTATGTGGGTCTTAAGCTTTCTTTCCACAGGGACAAAGCCCCACCACAGCAGATGAAAATTTGCTTCTCTCATTTCACATTCCTGTGAGTGCAAAGCATGTGCATGTGCATGCAACATGTGTTATGCAAGGCAAACGTAAGTCATCTAACTCTGCCTGTGAACGCCATGAACTTACTAATATACCATTATTTTACATATGTGAAACTATGAACACCAGATGGGAGGAGGTGCAATAATAAACCTGCTCTGAGATCAGCCCTAGCATCTCACTTTTCAAGCCTGCATCAAGCAATTTACTCAAATAAGCATACATTAAAAAGCTGAGGAGGAAAAATATATTTTGTAGCCTCTCTCTACCTTGCTTGCATTTTCCTCAACCAATCCCTTACAATGTATCTAAGACTCGGATTGAAAACAGTGCTTGAGGGCTGACTTCCCCTCAGTTTCATCACCACAAACCAAGGGAATTTGACATAGAAATATCTTTTGGGTATTGATTTAAGTGGGCAAAGATAATTCTTCGCCTTGTCTTCTCAATGAAACGGACAGGAAACAGAGACTCTCTTCCTCTCATTTTTTAAGGTTTTGAAAGTTAATGACTTTAAAGATCTTTGAACAGCACTGGCCCGCTACAAAGACAGACTGTAATCTTTCCTTCTTTTCATCCTGTAGCTGCTTTTGTTTAAACAAATTACACAAAATATCTGATAAAGCCTATGTTTTTGCCATATTAAAGAACTTATTTGCATTATTCACTTGGTCTCCAAGCACTTTCTATATTATAAGGATGAAAATTACTACAGCAGTTAAAGTCAGTATGTGCTCATTCCTGGCAAAAGAAAAATGTAAGACAGTCTGTGATGAATGTACTGAAAAGATTATTTTTCAGCTGCCTTTCAAAAAATGCATGCAAGTGCATGACAAGTGAGGTTTGTTGAAACATAATGAAAAATCACCAAAGACAACCTAATTAAGAATACGAACACAAAGATAATTGTTTAACACTTCACTGAGTTTTACTGGCAAAAATGTATTACTTACTGCAGTAGCGCGAGATACTTCTCGACAGGTGCTAAGTAGTCCATTCTGCAAGTCATCTCTCTGTAAGACTACATTTTGTATGGCTGCTGGGTTATCTGCATTCATTTCTATCTCCTGACTTGCTGATAGCAAAGCTTGTTCAAGCGTGTACTATTATAATAAAAAGAATTATTTTTAATGTTCTGCATCATTGGGCTGATTTTCATTTTATTTCAGTTATCAGTGTTCTGATTATAAGCATGTAAAATAACATCCACTTTAGGTAATAAATACAATTGTCCTACTTTCTCCTTGTGTAGCTGTTGAAGCTTCTCATCGAGTGCTTGTACAACTTTATCTTGTTCACATAAACGGCTAAGCTTAGCCTAGTATAAAACAGAAAACAATTGCAATTAAGGGTTTGCTTTTAATGTCATCTATAGCCAAAATAGAACTTGCTCAAAGCATTACAAAAGACTACATAAAATGCTGTTACCACGAAGTACGAATCCCACAACTGTGAATGCATCAGTATTGCCTTTTTAAATTAAACTTAAGAAACCCCCTTAAGACCCCATGAAATATCTGTTACAAATAACATGACTCAAAAGCTCTAATTTATGTCTAAATCCTCTATCTAAATATAATTTAGATCAAAATCACTGCTAAATCTTTACAATTCAATAACTGGTAATGAAACATTGTTTACTTGACCTATGTATCACTATGGCAAAGAATATTGCCTATATTCACAGTCTTTCCTAAAGCTCACTTCAGGTGCTACCCCTCTTTCGGTAAGACCCTTCCAGAGGATTAAACAATTTCTCTTGATTTGCAATGCCATTGAACTTCCATGAACTATTCTTTCACTTTAAGCAGGATGAGCTGTTATTGATGGTTAAAACACGGACTTTTCTGAGTGTCGGATGTTCATATATTTAGGATGCACAGTAGCTTCCACAAAAATGACATTTTCTATTTACTCTGGGTTTAGGGTAACACAAAACTTCAGGTTGGAAGGGACCTCAGGAAGCCTCTACTCCAAATTTCTGCCCAAAGCAGGGTCAGACTAGGTTTCTCAGGGCTTTTATCCAGCTTGTTCTTGAAAATCCCTAAGGACGAATACTGGAAAAATCCTCTGTTTTTCAATTCTGATTTCACAGGATCCTGTAACACACGTACCAGTAAGAGACTTCTACTGAGACAAATTTTAGTACAAACAAAAGAAATCTGCTCTAAGTTATGATGTTTGACCAGAGAATCCTGTGGGAATCAGGACACAATGATTCCCACATTTCCATTAATTAAACAATGTATTTTACTATTATATCATCTTACTTAGGGCTATGATGACAAAATTCAGAATCTCTGACACGATTCATGGCAATGCCATGGCAATGCCAAAAGACTGTTGGCAGAGGATAGAGCCAGGCCAACACAAAAGCGTCTGACAATCTTCTGCATTTTGGTTAGCTTGTGGAGGGTAAGCACAGCTTCTCAAACAGACTGTTAAGTATAAGAAGAGGCAAACCTAATTTGCACTCCTATAAACAGCATCCAAGCACATGCAACACTAACCTTTCAGACAGTATTATCTAAATATATTTTGGCCTATCTGCTGGGTCACAGAATTCTCCTCTGACCTGGAGATAAAATCTACCAGAATGAACCATATCCAAAATATTAACAGAACAAATAAAAGAAACAAATCTTCTCAAAGAACAAGCAAGGGAAAAAGGCTCCAACTCAAGGAGCTATTGAGCATCCTGCAGAAGAACCCTGAGATGCGTCAGCCCTACTGATGCTTGGGGTGACTGTGTTCTTGCACAGATATTTACAGCCTAATTACAAATTTGCACATATGTTTTGCTTGTCTTATGAAATACCCAAACTTTCTCCCAGTAATACTCATCATTGCTTGTGTAAACTTAAAATGCAACAACTTACATTTTCTTTAGTAAGTGAATAAGTAAACCAAAAGAATACAAGACTTTTTATTAAAATAGTATTTCATGCAAAATACAAAAAACAGAGTTTTAGCCATTTGATTCTACTAAAATCATTTAAGACTGGGTAATGTAAAAGAGCTGATCTTTTATCAGAGGGATATACTCATGCTACATTTCAAGTGTCCTGACCACCACCTTTTTATCATATAGAAACTAAGCCAATTCTGTTCTGGTATATGATTTACCATTTTGAGGTACTTAAGAAAGTAATTTTTTGATCTTTGAATAAAGTTTGCACAACAAGGCAATCCTGGATAAATGGTATATACAGTTTTTGTCTTTTTATATATAATCAGTAGTATGTGCCAAAAAAAGACTTTATGCTCCTCAGTTTTATAATGCAGTTTCTTTTGGTAACTCCTGTATGAAGTGTGCTTCAAATCCAAAAGTCAAGGGAGAGAAACTATTGTCAAAAGAAAAAGGTAAGTACCAATATTTCTAATAAAAAAGAAATACAAATACTTACATCAATATCCAGCTCTTCAGTTCTATATTTGTATAGTGTACCCCTACATTCCTCTTGTGTTAACTATAAGGAAGAATAACATTGCCACAAAACAACTTAATTGGACTATGAAAATGACACTTGTGATCTGCTTATAACTTCTATACAGCAAATACAGTTTTTGCTTGAATATCAAATATCACATTGAGCAATATACTTCCAGCCAAAATATATTAATGAAGATAACTAAATGGAAAGTCAAACAACAGATTGCCAGTAAACAGTTAAGTCAGCTAAATCTTAACATAGTCTGGGTATGTTTCTATAACAAACCAGAGTTTTATAAGCGCACAATTTATCTTGTGAAAATTCAGACATGGATTACATAGTAGATGAAATTGCAACCCGAATATACCTGAACACACTGTTACACATCACCATGTTTGTATACACATTACTGTATGAGCATTCCAAGGACAGGGACTCATTCTACTTGGAATCAGTCATTCTGGGTCACTAACATCAAGTATAATATTACAAGGAGGATATTTTGATGCGAGTCTAAAATCAGAACAAAATGACTTAAGCATGCTGAATGTGTTTAAACTGTATCATTAAATATATATACCCAGTAAGTGCTGCCAAATACTTTTTTTAAACTGTTTTCTTTTCATAGGTATTTCCTCCTTCCCCAGAGTTCACAGTACTGCCATACATACACTGTCATAAATTTAAGTCCATCTGTCCTTTTCCTTGGACTTAGGCAAACTTGTCTGCTCATCCCGGTTAGCTTGTAACATATCCTCGAACTACCTGCATAAAGTTCCTCACATTAAGTTGAGTAAGTATTTGCCTAAAACTGTCAAGCTTCATATTCTATTTAATGAAAAACATGTGTACAATGAGTCCCAGCATATATGCTTAGCTGTTATGTGTATGTCATGTAATAAGGTTATTGTGGCTTAACAGTACAAGAAACAACTATAAAAACACAAGTCCATGTTAAAGGACACTTATAAATAAACTGATTAGGGAAGGGTTAACCAGACAAGCATTCCAAACATACAATAAATCTTCAACACACCAAGTGTTTGATTTCAAGACATTATGTCCACATACCTCATGCAAACACACCTGGTGACAATTTAAAAGTATATATAGTGTATTAAAACCACACAGTAACTTTCTTTGAAATGGACACTTAATGAAAATGAGTGTCAAAATATGAAAAAAGCCACAGCACTTTTGCACCTCATGAATGTATTAAATTTTACATTTAAGACATGTATTTAAACCTCTACTGTAGAATTGTGTCTTATAACTGTTGATTTTATCTTAATGAGAGAAAGAATGAAGAATGGAAATATTCTTTAAAAAAATACTCATAAACATGGTCAATATAAATTCACCCAAACCTCTTTTGCTTCTAGAGAAAAACTAGTCACATCTCACAGAAGACAGACTTTACAAGAGAAAGATTATCCACCGCTAGATAAATGCATCTTTCCAAGACATGCTTCAAAATGTTGTATGACATGCCAGAAAAGAAAGGTAATGGAATTTTCTCAAGCTAGTAGCTTTTTAGAAAGTGAGCCATTTCTTTTTTTCAGCAGCTCAACCTTAACTATAGCTGATCTGAAAATAGCTTGCCAATTCAGCGGCCATATCACTGTGAACTTCCTAAATGAATACAAGTATTCTGAAAACCAAAGCTCATTTTCCAAAGAATATATGTGTTAACTCTTCTTATTAAAATACTATCATGTTTTTAAAATTGCTGCCATTTTCTTCCTTTTATCAGTACTACTGGTTTACCAAAATAGGCACTGCTAGAGAGCCACTTCTACTTCAACATATTTACCTAACAGTTTACTTAATACAAAAACTCCAAAACTATATGGAACTCTTAATCTGCCTCTGTCAAAGCAGCAGTTTCTCTATGCACAGCACACCTATAAATCGGCTGAAGGCAAAAAGAGTAGCGTCCTATCATATTCTGGTAGAATTACACAAGGAATTGCAGTAGACAAAATGCAATTACACATTACAAGCAAAGTTAACAACCTAATAACCTTGGAAAAGCATTATAAGAGCTCCAGTGATCAAGTTAGAGAGCTATTGTAACGCTCGAAAAAAGCCTGCTTCACCGAGTTGTTCTTAAAAATACTTAATGAGGCCAATAATTTCGGAGAAAGAGTGCCACCTACTGAACCTTCCACAGGACTTGCTACAGATTTCTACAGTTTTCCTTGATGTTTTCCTAATCACATACACAAAAAAGTTCATTTTTGCTACAGGGTAAAATCTCAGGACAACACAGAATCACAGAACGGCTGAGGTTGGAAGGGACCTCTAGAGACCATCTAGTCCAGTCCCGCTGCTCGAGCAGGGACACCTAGAGCACGTGGCACAGGGTCGCATCTAGGTGGGTTTGGAAGATCTCCAAAACACTCTTTATCCTCACCCTACTCCCGCTCAACAGATATTCAGGGGAATACACAGCAATATCTCTTCCAGTTTCATTTTGCGTGCCTTCTTCATAGCAAAACACTGCTTCAGAAAAATGTGATAAACGCCTAAAACAATTCAAACATAATCAAAACAAGAAAAAGCAAAAAAGCAGTACTTTGGAGTGGACCTACAAGCACTGTTGCCTTTTTGAGAAAAAATACTGGAATTCCACAAATTGATGGAACGAGAGTCAAATTGAGAAAAAGACACCAAACAGCAGTGGGAGGAGAACAAGAGGGAAGAAACAGGGAGGAGAAGGCACTAGGCTGGGGCTCTTCTAGCAGGAAAAAAACTGTTTAGACAGACCCTGAGGACAGACAACTGCACGGCATGGACAGAAATGACCTTGCTAACGAAGGACCGACAACAGCTCTCAAAAACTGCAGGAGGCGTCCTAAACAAGGAACATCTTTTCCTTACAAATGCATAATTCACAAGAAATCTATTTCTTTTCAATTATTTTTCTCAAAAATACTGAAAAAGATAGGGAGAAACGTAAAGCAAATGGAGGGCATTTCTTTGTAAACTGGAAGACTTAAAAACCCCCATGAAATTCTGATAAATTTCACACTCCTAAAGTGCTTTTTTAACCTTCCTTTACCCTTAAGCCTACTCTCCCTGTTTACCCTCGGGCCTACTCCAGATATTTACTCTCAGGGCTACTACCAATATCTACCCTCAGACCTACTCCCCATCTTTACCCTCAGGACTAGTGCAGATTTCTACCCTCAGGTCTCCTCTTGATTTCTACCCTCAGGCCTACACCCGATCTTTATCCTCAGACCTACTCCCCGTGTTTACCCTCAAGCCTACTCCACCTGTTTACTCTCAGGCCTGCTCCCAATCCTCTCAGTCCTACTCCCCCTGTTTACCCTCAGGCCTACTGCCGAATTCTACCCTCAGGCTTGCTCCCAATCTATACCCTCAGACCTACTCCCCCTTTTTACCCTCAGACCTACTCCCCCTTTTTACCCTCAGGCGTACTTCCAATATTTACCCTCAGGCCTACTTCCCCTGTTTAACCTCAGGCCTACTCCCCTTGTTTACCCTCAGGTCTACTCTCTATTTCTACCCTTAGGCTTACTCCAAATCTTTACCCTCAGATCTACTCCACCTGTTTACCCTCAGACCTACTCCGAATCTCTACCCTCAGGCCTACTGCCCCTGTTTACCCTCAGACCTACTGCCGATTTCTACCCTCAGACCTACTCCACCTGTTTATCCTCTGGCCTACTCCTAGTCTCTACCCTCAGGATTACTCCCTCTGGTTACGCCTGGGCCTACTCCTGATTTCTACCCTCAGACCTACTCCCTATCTTTACCCTCAGGCCTACTCCACCTGTTTACCCTCAGGCCTACCCCACCTGTTTACCCTCAGATCTGCTCCCAGTCTCTTCCCTCAGACTTACTCCCCATCTTTACCCTCAGGCCTACTCCACCTGTTTACTCTCAGCCCTACTGCCAATCTTTACCCTCAGGCCCACTTCCCTTGTTTACCCTCAGGCCTACTCCCCATCTTTACCTTCAAGCCTACTCCACTTCTTTACCCTCAGAGCTAGTCCGCCTTTTTACCCTCAGCCCTTCCAGCAATCTTTACCCTCAGATCTACTCCACCTTTCTACCCTCAGACCTATTCCCCCTGTTTACGCTCTGGCCTACTCCCAATCTTTGCCCTCAGGCCTACTCCGCCTGTTTACCCTCAGACCTACTCCTACTCTCTACCCTCAGGACTACCCCCTCAGTTTACCCTCAGGCCTGCTCCTGATTTCTACCCTCAGGCCTAGTCCCCATTTCTACCCTCAGGCCTACTCTATGCATTTACCTTCAGGCCTACTCCCTATCTTTACCCTCAGGCTTACTCCCGAATTTCTACCCTCAAGCCTACTGCCTGTCTTTAACCTCAGGCCTACACTCTGTGTTTACCCTCAGACCAACTGCCAATCCTTACCATCAGATTTACTCCCTATCTTTACCTCCAGGCCTAATCCCGATCTTTACTCTCAGTCCTACTCCCACTATTTACCCTCAGACCTACTTCCAATCTTTAATCTCAGGCCTACTCCCCCTGTTTACCCTCTGCCTTACTGCCAATCACTACCCTCAGACCTACTCCCCATCTTTACCCTCAGACCCACTTCCCTTGTTACCCTCAGGTCTACATCCCATCTTTACCCTCAGACCTACTCCACTCCCTTACCCTCAGGCCTACTCCACCTGTCTACCCTCAGGCCTACTCCCGATTTCTACCCTCAGGCCTTCTACCTATCTTTACCCACAGGCCTACTACTGATCTTTACCCTCAGGCCTACGCCCTGTGTTTACCCTCAGGCCTACTCCTCATTTCTACCTTCAGGCTTACTCGCTATCTTTAACCTCAGGCCTTCTCCCTGTGTTTACCCTCACACCTACTCCCAATCTTCTCCCTCAGACCTACTCCCTATCTTTTCCCTCAGACCTACTCCATCTCTTCTCCCTCAGACCTACTCCCAATCTTTTCCCTCAGGCCCACTTCCCTTGTTTACCCTCAGGCCTACTCCGCATCTTTACCCTCAAACCAACCCCACTTCTTTACCCTCAGAACTAGTCCACCTTTTTACCCTCAGACCTACTCCCCCTGCTTACCCTCTGGCCTACTCCGAATCTCTACCCTCAGGCCTACCCCCTCTGTTCACCTTCAGGCCTACTCCCCTTTTCGACCCTCAGGCCTACTCCCTATCTTTACCCTCAGGCTTACTGCTGATCTTTACCCTCAGGCCTACTCCTGCTTTCTACTCTCGGGCCTACTCCAACTGATCACCCACAGACCTTTACTCTCAGGCCTACTGCCCCTGTTTACTCTCAGGCCTACTCCTCTTGCTTACCCTCAGGCCTACTCCCAATCTTTACCCTCAGGCCTACTCCCCCTGTTTACCCTCGGGCTTAATTCCCCTTTTTTATCCTCAGGCCGACTCGCCCTCTCCCTGAGTAGATACTCAGGGAAATACCTGGCAAGATCACTTGCAGTTGGACTTTGTGTGCCTTCCACATATCACTGTCAATGCAGTGTCCAATCAGAAAAAGAGAAGCGGCAACTTCAGTCCCCCAGAATTGAATTTATCATTCTTGAAATGCAAACTGTACAGGGATGGTGAAATTTTTATCTTATATGTGAAAACCCATCGAATTAAATGGCCTTAATTCAGCCTCCTTCATATGTTGGAAACAATTTCCCTTAATATGCCAGTTCCTAGGATTAAACTAACCGCTTTCATGTTTTGTAGATCCTCTTTTCATAGGCACATACACAGCTCAATTTAACAATCTGTATTTTTAAATTTAATTTCCTAGAAATTAGACCTCATTAGAGACCCACCAAAAGCTGCACCATTTATTTTAAAAGCCAACAGTCACAGAAGTGTGTTAACCCATCACAGTGGACATCTACAGGGAAGTTTCTTCCCAGACGAAGATAGATTAGGCAAACCTCTCTCGAGATAAGAGAAGAGCGGTTAAACTTATTAAAGTAGTTATTAAAAACTTCTAAGTGAAGGGATCATTTCAGCATTTACATACCTTTTTCAGATCCCCACTAACCATTCTGATTCAATAAATATAGTATGGCAGGAAATATCACAGCCCAAGAGCACACTGGGCACCTCTGCAAGATTCCTGCACTTAGGAAATTAAAACAGGATCATATGGAACATTTGGGGGGAGCACGAGGCACCTAAAGTCAGGTTTTCAGAAGGCTTTTTTGTTTTAAAGGAACTTTGGCCACCAGAAACCAGTACAAATGAGCATTTACCCCACAGTAAGCAATTGCTTAGAAGAATTAGAGGTTTTCCTTTTAATTTAGTTGTCTCAGTACAGAGGCCAAATAGAATGAACTTGTCAACTTTTTTGACACAAAAATTGCATTTTGCTCAATGCAGAAGATTTATCATTCGAAATATCATTTGTTAAGGACCATTTTTACATCAAGTTTTTAATGTATTAAGAACAAATATTCAATTAAAGACATGGATGCTAGTTTGTTTTAATTGGACTTTTATCTTCTCCCCCTTCTTCAAACCCATTCATATGTAGCAGGGACTGAGAATATTTTAAATCAACAAATCTCCCTTCAAATAAAAAGATAAATACTCTTCACTTGACATTATAAAGAAACAAGACAATCAAACCCAAATTAGAGAAGGATTTAGGCTGAAAAAAGCCAGCCTATATTTTTCTTGTTTGTACACATCTTCTGCACATACAGAATCAATGGTCTGGTTTCTGTCTGTACACTTACAGCAGTCTGTAAAACAGACTGGAACAGGTTGAAGCGATTTAAAGAATTATTTTAACACTGTGATTATGTAAAAATCACAAACAAAAGTATCCTAAATAACAGATTTTAAATGGTGAACTTTCTATTTTATCAAAGCACTGTTCATCACTACAAAGAAACACGACATTTAAATTTGTAATTAAATATGAGGTTTACAGTGAGTCAGTTCTTTTTCTGCTAACTAGGACACACTACCTACACTACTGCACACATCCGAAGAAGAAAACAAGTTCTTCTTGCTTTCCCTTACTTAACTCTGAATGAGCTAAGTTATAACATCGAACTGAATAAACAGAAGCAAAGAAAGATTGTTTCTGTTCATGTAGAAGTGGTTACGGTCATCATAAACTAGTTTATCCAGACACCAAAACAAGTTTAAAGTGCTTACATGGGGACTTCTTCTACTCTGGATGTTTAAATTTCTTAAAGACATCAAAGAGGAGTGCTTAAAAAATTAATTTGACCTAAGTAAGAAATTATAGCATTTTTAATTTTTTAAGTAAGTTGCCATGATTTTAAACATGTTAATTTTTCATAAGAAGAATTTAGAAGCCAATTTAAGCAGCAAATTGAGCATATTTTTATCCTTCTGGGAAGTCAGTTAATGTTCTTAGAGGATATTTCAGCTGTGAAGTCATAAAGCCTTGTTATTTATTCTATGATTTATGCAATGCTGCTTCTGCACAAGCCTGCACAAATATCACAGAAAATCTGACCTGAAGAGACTGCATCTCCAGTGGCAAACAGGTATTCAATCTTTGTGACCCCTCTGGGTTCACCATTTCTGATAAGAACTTCAAAAAAGGCACTAATTCAGCATCAGAGATGGAAGAGTGGGTATTGTCTACAAGGTAAAAGCAGTGCTGTGTGGAGACACCCTGGCTGGCAGCACAACTTCATCATGACAAAACTCAGATTTCTTGGTACTCCTAACTAGCTGGGTAGACTAGCCCTGGCACAGCTATATCCAAATGCACCTAGATGAACATTAAAATCTGAGCTAGTTTACTCCATCACACCTAAAGCTGTTTATTGTACGTAGGTTAAGACTTGCTTGTTGTACAACGTCTATGTAGAAAATTAACTAACTTCTAAAACTACTTACAACAGCTATGCATTTTTAAGAATATTTATATACACCCAAACTACAACAAAAATCTTCAAGTAGGGTTTAAGGACACACTACTTCTCCCATTCCACTCTGAAACAGGAGCTTCAGGATTCACGTTAGAGCTCCATTTTTGTACCTAAAAGCATAAATCAGTGCTCCTGAACTAAGTTACTGCATATCATTGCTTTAGCAAAGTCTCTTGCAACCCAACTCCTCTGGAAAGCAGAGATGACTCTTGCAACAAAATTAAGCTGCAATTTTTAGAGACATGTCAAAACATTAATCACTAGTGATTAATTTATGTGGTAGACACCTTATTTTCTTCTAACTATGCACCTTTGTATATTGGCTCACAAGGTCGTTACCACAAGCTGAAGGAAATGGGTCAGATACTCTTCTGACCATCAGCCAGACTTGCACACCTCACAAGCTGCAAAATATTATGGTCACTTAAATAACACCACTACCTTTGTTGCAGTCACGGTTAGAAACCTCTCAAATATTTTCTGACATGACAGGAACTACTCAGTTCAACCCGTACTCTTCAGCCCCTAGGACACTGCAGTGCCAACAGGTACGTATTGGCCATGCTCATAAGTTAATGCAGGTCTCAACTCACAGGCAATATTTCCATTCATATTTCCAATTCTTCTGTCTTACCATTTGCAACCATCACTAGATATTCTGTACGTGTGCATTGCCGTGTGCATTTTTAGGTCTGCTGTGACTTTATTAACAGACACTGCCTTGCGGATTTACAGTCCCCAGATCAAAGTAATTTTGATCCTTTCTTTCTTCAGTGGCTAAAAGCCTCGGTAGGTGCAAACAAAAACTTGTAAATCCACTTCCTAGAATGAAACAAAATTGCCAGAAATGACCAGGTAAACACCACTCACATGCTTTTGTAGTCATCAAAATAAAGAAGCACCTTTGAACACTAATTGCATAGAGTCATGCTACAACAAATGTTGGAAGCTCATTGGAAGTTTCATGAATTTACTGGACACCTGCATAAGACATCAGCTAATTAAATAGTCTAGACAGAAAAGGTTATTCAAAAGGGTACACTCAATACTCAACAACAAAAATGCAGCAAAAGCCATGCTAACGATATTGCAGCATTTTATAAAGCATGGATGACTCGTGGTTTTCCAAAGCAAATAAGAGAAACACCAATGTTATGAATAAATCTGAGGAACAACCAAAACTGTCACTAAGGAAAATTTTTGCAGATGATAAAGCAATTTCATTCACTATCCAAGACCTTACTTGATGGTACAGTTGCGGTCTTAGCGCCGAGTTCTCAATCATAGTGTGAACCATGGTGATTAAAGGTTCATTCTCTTTCATCTATTTCAAATCAGGAGGAGCATACAGCAAACATCAGTTTACAGCATGGCTAGATTTGAAAGACGACACTGTAAATATAGCCTCTACTTTAATTTTTTTCTAATAATGCAGTAGATTACATTTTATCCCATGCTTTTTTTTTATAGATTCTATCATTCAGTAATATTAAACATATGAAAACTTTAATAATGTCAAATAGATGTAGCAAAAACACATAAAAATACTCAAAACCAACAGAATGGTCATTGACCAAATCTATCCCTTTTTAAAAACAGGAAAGCTTACAGTAAACCTAGCTTTACAAGACTTTGAAAAGAAAAGCAGTATAGGAAATATGCAATAGGGAACACTTAAACCTTTATCAGAAAGCCTTTTAAAATACAGGTTTAATAACTCAATGTATATTATAAAGATATAAGCATTCACAGCCTCTGGTTATTGAAGCCAGGTTTAGACATATATTCCTGTATCACAAAATGCCTTTATATACTGTGTTGTTTTATATACTTAGGAACTTTGAATCATTAGTCACTGTATTTAACCCTCCAACCCATCCCCCAGACTGCTGTAAACTATTTGGTTTACATTTCCAAGCAAGTCAAGCATTTTCTATCATGGTTTATACTTATTGCCATGTGTGCAAATATTAAAACAGCTCCTTTGATCATTACAGTAAAAACTGCATACATTTGGCATTTCACAAATAGAAACGCAAAGCTTAGTACACAGAGAAAATGCTCTGGGATTCTTCTGTAACAGAAGACAAGGAATACTTAGAAAAATTTAGGGGCCAACAGAAGGCTGTAGAGAGCTGGATTAACATCCATAAAGACCTTTCACCAATCCAGCTTCTGGATGTTTCTCACTCCAGTATTTTTTCAAGAGGCAATATTTTTCTTTTTTTTTTTTTTTTTTTTTGAAAAAAATCTTTCTAATCTCTTCAACAATCCCAGTTTCAAATACTACACAGGAAGATAGTATTGTGAACACTAGTGATCTTTCGGTCTGTCTATACACATATACATAGGAATCATGAATTGGCGTAGCCTGGTTTCGCCTCACAGACTGAAATACTACAGAAAGTCTGAGTTTTTAAGTTCTTCTGGGATTCCTTGCCCCACCTTCTATTTTTTTTTAAACCCAACTTGTACATTTGGAAAAAAGTATTTTACTTCTCCAATTTACTTCTCCAATGAGAAACATGTTATTTCGCTCTTGTAGATATAGTTCTTTGTTGTTGTTGTTGTTTTTATACATAGAGAAGTCTGATCAGATGAAAAGTCAATCATCTGAGAAGAAGAGTATCATATTTTAAGAGAGTAAGCTTACAAAGATGTTTATGTAAGGTAAAAACAAACAACAAAAGAATACCCACAAAAACAAAAGCCTCCTATCCCCCATCCTCTACAATATCACGTGAACAAAAAACTAGAACTGATACAAGAAGCTGTTCTCCCTTTACATTAAAATTTGGCCCAAAAAGGAAAAAAAAAAAAAATTCAAAAGAGAATTTCAAAGGCTTCAGGCTCTCTTGCTAATTCTCTCTTTTTTTTTTTTTTTAAACCATATTTCAAATTGTCTCTTTCTGACTTACTGTTCAAAGGTTCTTTTCTTCTAGACTAGAAAGAAAGCAAATTGCATTCGCTCAGGAGTTGTTCTGAAATAAGCTTTTGTCCTCTGTCTGGATCCAGCTTTGCAGTATAGGACGTTCCTTGACACCTTTACCACTGGCACTTAACCACGCTTACTTAATGCTCCCTGCAAAGGCCAGTAAACCAGTTATTTCTACCAAAGTTCCAGTTCCTTAAGCCCTTATAGGGCAAATAGTGAGAAACAGATTATTGCTAAAGCAATGCCAACCAAAGAGACATTGCAATAATCACAAATATTGAGGATTTCCTCCCTCAGGAAATTAACTTTTTCAAATACTGTTCAACAGATTTTTTGATGACTAAAGCTAGTGCACACACAAAGTGGTGTGTCCTGAAGAAATGGCAGATTAAAATGAAGCTATGATGGTTACAACAGCAGATCCCATGTTCTAAGCTTAAAGGAATATATCTAGTTTGTGCTGTTAAATCACTACCACGAGACTTCTCCCCAAATTGAAGGTGGGTGCTACTCATTTTGGTCAATGCTTTCACTAATTAGAGGAAGAAGAATAGAGAAACATGGCCCGCTTTTTCTGTCACTTCAGAAGAGCTATTATTTATTATTTGGAGAGGATTTTAAAGGTTTTATTTATTAAGCACCAATCTATGATGCAACTAATAGTAAGGCATTCATAGAGTATCTCTAATTGAAAAGAAATCTCCACAAGTTAGAATTTTTCTCTACACGTAAGCAAACTGAAGTGTGAACTGCGTAATGACACAAAACAACACAGCAATAAAACCAAATAAAATCCATCCGTCTTGGTTCATATCCCTTTCTCTTTCTAGTAAATAACTGTTCTGTCCTCAAAAGTGATCCTCTGGCTTGGCTTTTATCCTTACTGACGTAGCATATAAAAGCATTTTCTAGCTAGAAACAATAAAAAAAGAATCTCTTCAACAGGAGATGTATACGAACAGCTACACTGTTCATGAGCTGGCATTTGGGTACACTGCATTTTTGACCATAAAGCCAAGCAACTGAGAGTTTTTTCTTATGCTTTCCTGAACTCTTTTCCATGCTCGGTAACATCCTGCAGAGACAGCACTGCAGCACATACTGTCCTGGCGGGAATGATCAGCTGGACTAGTGGCTCCCTACCAGGAAACTTGACTTTTCTGGAGATAAGACCACATGTCATGGTTGGCATAAGGCTGAGCCCAGACTGTCCCTTTTATTCATTTCCTCACAGCTTCTTGAAGGTATAAGCAATGGCAAGAGGACCAGGCCAAGCTTTTCCCCTGCCAGTCCTCTGCCCAAAACAAAGGAGGAAAAAGCACTTTTCCTTCCTGCCTTCTCTTTACTGGGCCTCCACTGCAGTCATCTTTCACCCGCACAGCCCCAGCTCTTGAGCCTTTCTCCTTCCTCTGCTGAAGGAAAAAGCAAAAAGGAGAAGAAAGAACAGCAGAGATGGCTGGGTAGCTCCCTCTCTCTCTTCCAAATAACCTGACAAATACAAGAAAACGTAATATTCTACATGTTGCTAATACAGGACACAAGATTTTAGGCTGAAGTACAAGAAATCCGGTATAATACAGGATGTCTACCAACTCTTTCCAGTTCCCTTTCTACTATTCCAGTCTCCTCTCCTTTGCTACCTTTTCAGAGAACCACTTTCCACATTTCAGAAAGAGGGTGGTGAAAAAAAGAAAACAGGACCAAAACAGAGAGTGCATGGACCCTGGCTGTGGGGCCTTTACTCTTTTTTATGATGGCAACTTGTTCAAGTTCTGCCTACTTTTAAGTACTGTCCCAAAAAATTGAAGTATAAAGTACAAGCACCAGCTGCAGTGGAATAAGTACATGAATGACTCTAAGATCCAAATCATTCACATAAACAGCCACTTCATAAATGGGCAAATAAATAAAGGAAAAAAAAGACTAAAAAAACCGTAAAAATTCAGCAGCATTTATACTATGGCAAACCAACCTGCAAAATACTAAAATCGCTATGACAACAAGAACAGAGAATTTTACAAAAATAGCTTGAGCTTGAAAGGGGTTTTCAGTCACCAGCAAAAGTTTACCATCAACCTAAAGTTCAGAAGGGTGCTCAAAGATGAGTTTGCTGGAATTTGCTGCAGTAACACTACGCAGACATTCATGCAGGACCTCTTGTTATGGCCTTATTTACAAAGGAGGAAAAAAAAAGTATCTGCTGACATCTAACTTTTACTTGAAGAAATCTTATGTTCCTGTTTCTGGTTATTTTTACTTTAATTACTGTGTGCAAATGCATTCAAAAAGTACAGAAAGGAGTCTGCTGGCTTGGATTTAGTAGTACACATAAATGAAGCCATAAAATTTTATAATACATGAGACTGGGATTATATTTAACGCACCCTCAAGCAAGTTTGCAGATGATACAAAATTGGGAGGAGTGGCTGATGCACCAGGTAGTTGTGCTGCCACTGAGAGGGACCTCAAGAGGCTGGAGAACTGGGCTCACAGGACCCTCATGCAGCCCGGCAGAGGGAAACGACAGGTCCTGCTCCTGGGGAGGAGTAACTCCACACACCAGGAAGCTGACAGGCTGGACTGGGGCTCCTGGTGGACAAGCTGACCACGATGGCATCTCAGAGCACACTAGATAGACCACTGCCAGCAGGCTGAGAGAGCTGATCCCTCCACACTGCTCAGCACAGGGGAGGCTGGGAGAGCTGGGACCGCTGCTGGGCTTCCCAGTACAACAGAGAACAGTGAGAGGCTTCTAAAATGATTAAGGGATTGGAGCATTTGAAGAGAGGTTGGGAGATCCAAGACTGTTCAGTCTGGTGAAGAGAAGGCTCAGGGATGGCCTTACCAACGTTTATAAATATCTGATTGCAAGTTGTAAAAAGGATGGGCCAGACTCTTTGTGGCGCCCAGTGACAAGACGAGAGGCAATGGGCACAGACTGAAACACAGGAAACTCCACTTGAACATGTGAAAACACTTCCTCACTCTGAGGGCAGTTGAACTCTGGCACAGGACGCCCAAAACAGTTGTGGAATCTACAAACTAGAAAATATGTAAAACACCTGGATATGATCCTGAGCTGCTTGCTCTAGCTGACCCTGCCGGAGTACGGGGTTGGGCCAGATGATCTCTACAGATGCTTCCCAGTCCCAACTACTCTACTCCTTCTGTACTTGTCTTCATCACATGCTGACCATGTTGACCAAAAAATCATCATTGCCTGGAGTTGGTACTCATTTTCAAAAAGCCACTTCCTACAAGGCAAACAAATCTTTCTCCAGTATCTCAAAAAGAAGAGCCAGAATGGTTCACATCTCCCTTTAAAAGAAGGTTGCTGGACAAAAATTCTTTCAAAAGTATACGGCTAAGGATGTGTGCATCAGTCTCTTCAGTCTTTTTTTCCCTATCTCTGAGCTCCAAGAACAACAATAAAAATTCTGAAAGCATACCACAAAATTTCTGGAAGTGTAATATAAGAATTTATAAGCACCTCAAAGAAAGTAACTGTACAAAAGAGAGCATAGTTTTTAAAAAGGCTACAGGACATTCTTCAGTTTTGCTGAAAAACATCCGACTAGCAGAGAACATTTTACTACAACACTTTTAACTACAAACTTTACTACAGCACATTTGCCTGCCTGAATATTCTTCTATGCAATGTTGGTAAAAACTTAGTAGTCATTGTTATGCACAGAATGGAATTATTTGTAACCAAAAAGGTGAGGGTTAAAGATAACAGCACAGGAGTTCCACCACATGCTCTAAGTAAAGAGGTTTTTAACACTGTTTTTCAGAGATTATATATGAATCATGAGTGGAAGTACCTAATTTAAACATATTGGGCATTTAATACTCAAGGAGAGCAAGCGATTATGTAAGTTGATCAGAGATGCTTTCAACAAAGAGGCATCACCTCATTTAGTCAAGAAGAAACCTGTGATTTTTAATTCCTAAAATAAAGGAAAATTGATATTGGATAAACTAATAAAGAGAAATCAATGCGATAACCACCCTAGAAGCAGTGGTACTCAAAGGAAATTAAAGACTCTAGGGGGATTTATTTAATGCATAGGGCAGTCTTATAATAAAGCAAAGAGAAAAAAAAACAGACAAACTGGGAAAATTCCAATAGTCTCTTCCATGTTTTTATGGTTAAGGAAATACATTTTAGACTTGGCAATGATTTCTTATTGTAAAAACTGTAATAATTTCTTGCACCTTTGGTGGAGGTGATTATGATGAGTTTATAGGATTTGTTCACTTCCCTAAATTAGTATGAATTTATTAGATTACATTTAGAAATTACACCAGATGCAAGAAAAGCATCCTTTTTACCACTTCACATACGATATAAACCACTTCTTTATTTAATGCTGCACATTATGCTAACAATCTTGGCTGATCAAGCACCAGCATGCTACACAGTTTTAAATTTCATGGGTACAGTTGTTGTTCCCTCCCTGCAATAAAATACATTGTTGAAGACAGAATTATTCCCCCATTCCAAAACATTATAAACCAAAAACTGTTGATTTGTATCATGTATTCTGATCTAAAATAAAGATTAGGGAGACACATTTTTCCCTACTGTTTTCGAACATTCTGCAATCCATTAAACAAGACAAAGATGTTTCAGAATATATCACCACCTAACTAGATTTGTCACAATTTACATCTTGCTTCCAAGTGACCACAGAGATAAAGTCATCGGAAGCAAGATTTTATGAATTTAATTCCCTGAAATCCTGCCTACCACTGTAATATATAGGCCATAAAAATTCTAAAAAGTAGTGGTTCTGAGTGTAATGCTGAGAAGTTTCATTAGGAAAGAGAGTATTTCAAAAAACTTAAGCAATTTTTCAAATTAGTAACTAATAGATACCCAGTTGTTATTTCTTCTAAACATTTATGTTTGTCTTCTGTATATACTATCAAAAATTTGCCATTTAAGACTTTTCTCACATACAACTTGCTACCAAGTCCCATTTGATCATGCAACAAAGCCATAAAAAGCTGACTGTGATAATTTAATTATTCCCTTGGCAAAAAATTATGCTGTCAAAGACAGAATTATAGCCTAACTCTAAAATCAGCAGAAGTTATGAAGAAGTACAATCTAATTATTTAACAAACAACTGAGTGGAAAAAAGTAATTAGCCTTGCTATGAATTTTTAAAAATATTTTTCATGTTTGATCTTCCTTTCACTTTATGCCCTGTCGAAATACCTAACTCTTCTTCTTTCAGAACACTGACGCTGTCAGAAGCACTTGCTGTCTATAAACTGCATGTGTGTCATATTAGTTTGGAAATATGTTATGATTTTGGTTAAAGGTAATAAAATGCTACAGAAATTTTAGTTGATTTGTTATAGGAAAGACATGAAGAACAGAAAGATTAGAGAATTGCTACTGTATTCTGACAGAACCTTTAAGTTCAGTTTATGTTTTCCACTACACTTCAAATTTGCAACAAATTAAGATATTTTATGCTATTTAAAAAGACACATATTAAATATCCAAATTCATAAAAGGCACTGAAAATCCATCCCCCCAAATATTTACAGCTTGAAAGAAGTAAGCAAAAAGCATTAGGAGACATAAATATACAAAAAAAGTTGCAAATCCCACCTGATGATCCAAATATATGGCATTCCTTTGAAGGTGATGTGAAAGAATCTCACTCTAGAAGGCAGCAGTCAGAAGAAAAAAGAAGGACAGAAGGTGCAGAATGCATGAAAAGAGTTTTAAAAGATGTAAACTAGACAGTGATGTTTCAGTTGTACTAAGAAATATAATTCTACTTTCCTCTGTTTTTCTCTTGTGAACTTCTAACATGTTTTGACACCGAAATGGTAATGATGATGAAAGTTTGCCATGAACCATACTATACCCTATTACTTTAGATTTTGTTTTTACACATAGAATACAGTATATCCATTTGGAATTTCTACACATGACTACACAGACAACTATAAACCCTTTGGTAAATCTGTGGTTTAATCATGTCCTAATTTTTGCCCACGGATTACAATTTCATCTGATAAGAGGTAATACACACAAAGAGTAAAGCTCATTATTCACCACTACTATTATTTAGAGCAAAAACAGGTTAAGCCTGTTACTTAAAATTCAGTAAGTGCACTGCACCTTAAAGCATTCCTACTTCTCTGAGCTAAGAACTCAAAGGGTTAATAGCAGAACATCCCACGCAGGAGGCAACCACGTTATTCTATCCACCCCCATAGGCCTCGGAGAATTCCACACCGATGGTACAATGCAAACTTTGATTAATGAATGACTAGAGGTTAGTGAGAATGGTACATGACACACATTGCTTTATAGCTGACCTTTGGGCTGCTGGCCTCAAGTTTTAGCTGCATGAGCTGTGCTAGTGTGTGTTCCCGGATACTACTCAGTTCAGCTTGCTGCCGTCTCAGCTTTATTAGGAGCAGCGTGAGCTCCTCTGGCTGAAGGAGTGCAGTGTGAGAAGCCAAAGAGTGGAAAAAAGGTTAATCGGTATCCTAAGCAACACGTGATCAAAATCTTAGCATCTTTCCCATGGTACAGAAACCGTTTATAGCGTTATGCCAAAAGACGCAGAGATTTTCCCCAAAATGACCATTTTAAAAACATATAGCAAAGGTTTAAGTTTTAATTGCTCCAAACACATGATACTGTAAAATGTCATAAAGATTGGAATATTCTGTATAAAGGACAAAGAAGTTTGGATTTTGCAGGAGAAAATCTGTGCAGCCTTTAAAATAGACTTTTTCTGGCGCACGTATCAAATTGATGACACTGACTTAAGTGAAGGGAGAGATATTCCAACCTTTAGGATATCGTTATCTGTACATGGACAACTACTAGCAGTTGAAAGATTCCTAAAACACCCCCAAAGAAAATGTAGGCTTCTAGAACAGTGAGGTGAAAAAAGAAAAAAAAAAAAAAGATAAATTGCATCACAAACAATCACCTTTCACATCAGAAAATAGCAAAAGCACAGCAAAAATTCTTTCCAGACCCCCCTTCCACAGGTTTGAGGGTAAAAGTTAATTTAGGATGCACTTCTACAACTTGAAAACATGCATAATATAGTCTTAGGAAGGAACAGGGAGTGGTACTTAAAGCCCATGATTATTTAAATAAAAAGTCACAGTCAAATGAGGATTTCCTAGGTAATTCCACAGAGAAGCGTTCAGGTCAGTTTGGAGAAATCTGCATGAACTTTCTCTGGGACTCAGTTCTATTAGGGACACTTCTAAGGAAAGAAGAGACCATTAATATCACAAATATTTTTGTTATTGTTATTTGTTTTTGTTCCTTGTTTGCCTCTGTTTCTTACACTTCTCCAGAAGTAAATCTTGTAAGAGGTTAAATATTCACCCAGCAGTTTCATTTACTGCCACAATTAGCAAGCTCTGTGTGTTAAAAAAATGTCACCCCAGCTTGTTCTCTACCAGGGTCACAGAATTTCCCCAAAGCAAAAAGGTAAAAAGAAAACCCCCAGAGAGCAAGAATGTTAAATTACTGAAAAACAAATCTCAATCATTTGGAATAAAGAACAAAAACGTATCTGAGCATGACCAGGGCACTGGCACTAGCATGAGCTTATATAAAAGTAGCCCACAAGAGGGAGCAAGGGATTTCCACATAGCTTCAGCTGTCAAAAACCATTTGTTTTGAGGGAATCCAAATACCAAGGGCAAACTGTCTAAAGGGCAATCTTGTTTTCATTACTCTTTCAGCATCTTGAATTCAAATTTGTAATTTCAGAATGAATAAGCATCTGGACTGCTATGCAGTACACATTCAAGTTCTCTCCCAAAAGAAGGACCAAGATTTTCAGTGTGAAAATTAGTCTTATCTCAAAGCACAGCAAAGCTTATTTATAACAATCGTGAGAAGCAGATTTGAACAATGGGAATATTGAATCATGTTGTATTTCAAGATCAAAACTTTTCCTAGTATGTCCTGCAACCATCTGATTTTCGTGCATTAGCAATACATTATTAATGGTATTTCAATAAAAAGTTTGCAAGTTTTTTTTGTTTTTTTTTTGTTTTTTTCCTCCGTGGAGAAGCCAACTGAACAGTAATTCCTACATTTCTCTAAACATGGATAACTTGCAAACATTTGAGACGTGGCTGTAGGTGTTGTGCTTTTGGTCTGATTCTAGGACCTGCTGCAGGTAACAAGAGCTACCTGCAGGTTTCCTCCTCTGGTTGCCTCAACACCTACACTGGCGGCAAGGCTACCGGTGTCTAGAGCCTGCAACCTCCTTGCACCCTGCTCCTCTCACCAGCCTGCCACCAGCATCGCAGCCCAAGGAGGCTACTGGGCCACAAACCCCAAGAAATGCCTTCCACCCGCGTGCAAGATGAGCTGCTACAGGTCATCCCAGAAGAAGACGCGGAAGTTACCAGAGATTCATGCTGGGAAGTGCAAGAAACAGCGGTCTAGGCAGTGGAAGGATTAACTGTGGAGCTGGTACCCACAATAAGATCCTAAATCTGTACTTTAAAATCTTAACTGTCAGTTATCTAAGTTGGGCAGAGAAAAATTACAGACACAAGATGAAAACTGTTTAAAAATCTAATAAACTTGAGTCCATGCCTTTGCTTTTGTCAAGTCACGTTCCAGCTAGTGAGGCTGACAATGCTCATCGGGATTACTTAAACTGATTACAAAAGTTTATCTCTCTGGAAGAAAATCTGAATTTAGTGACTCAGTGGCCACAAAATATTCTCAGAATTAATGTAACCAACTTGCTTAAAAACTCTGCTAATTAACATAAAGACTGTATTTAATGCAAGCTCTGAAAAGAATAAGACTTCAGTGCTGCCTGTTTACACTTAAGGAACTGTTCTTAAAAGAAAGAAAGAAAGAAAACATTTTATTTCGATGCACCAAATAAAAATGGAACTCACTGTTTTGCCTTGGAGGCTCTGAGGAGTAACAGGCTGCAAACTCAGAGCTGCTGGCATTGACCTTCTGTCAGGCACAAGGACGTGCTGTATAAAAACAAAATTGCACAGTATGAGCCAAATTTACTTAAAGGACCAATGACTATTACATGTTTTTTAAAAAATAAGTCAGTTTCCTTGTCACGACAAATTTGTTCTGATTTGTGATGGCTCTGGCTCATCATGCTCTCTGCTGGACACTACTACTAGCCTGGACACTCATCTTGAGTAGCTGACATCTAAGTTTTAGAAATATACCAAATTTCATTTAATTAATCACCCTCCCTTGTAATGATATGAGAGATATCGCTACTGATAAGCATCTGTAAAAGACAATTTTAGTTTTTAAACTAACACTGAAAACCACTTGAAAAAATCCACTGAAAACCACGATAGCATCTTCACAGATGAAGTAGCTTCCAATGTCAAATTGACCCTAGTGTTTGTAAACAGTCAGTCTCCTGCTACCCACTTCTTAGAAAAGGGTTTGTGTTTTTAATAGCAAAGGCTAGTTGTACGACTGAGAAAGACAAAGTAAATAATGTGAGCAACTGAAGACAAAGAGTTACATAAGGAAAAATAGACATACATATATATATATACCAGAAATCAAAACATGGCTGAAAAACTTTCAAAAAGAATGTTGGTAAACAATTGTAAGATGTTTAAACTGCTTTAAGATGCAGCTTGAAACTTATTGTATGGTTGGACATTGACCAGAATAAGGACACCTGAGCTAAAGATTAAAGAAACAGCCTCATGAAACTTAGAACCACTTTATAGAGTTGATTCTAGAAAACCTGTTGGTTTAGATCCAATTTAAAGGATACAAGGGAGTGAGATGTCTGCACATTCCCAAGTCACTCTGAAAAATACATTTACTGTGTCCTTTTCTCCCTTTAAGAGAAAGGCAATGGCATGGGCAACAATATTAGGACAACATCTTTTCATTAAGCAAATGAGGAAAATTGCACGATTTTTATTTTTTTTAAAGAAGCCTTTCTCCATGAAAACATCATGATGTAATTTAATCTACATTGCAATAAAAGATACTACAGTGGAACATGTGAGTTTTACAGAAAACAGACACTTCTACTAAAAATCCATGCAATTAAAAAAAAATAAATAAAAACAAATATTTTACCTTAGTATGATGCGTCCTATGCCTGCGATCAATAGTTACATCTCCCCTTTGCACTGGCGAAGACACTTCCGATCTATAGGTCCGCTGTGGGGAATATCCTTGGAAACCAGCTATTGAACCATGAGAAGGTGAGGTGGGAATCGAATGCATAGCTTGATCAGAAATATTAATCATAGTTTTGGGACTACTTAACGTACTGTGTCTCGTAAGAGTCGTTTGCTTATTGTAAAACTGGCGCTGTTGCCACTCGTAGAGCTGCCACATTGTGTCGTCGCGCATGGACCTGCGCTTCTCCTCGGCGGCCGCGGGCACCGCGGCGCGCTCGTAGGCCGCCGGTGCCGCCACGCTGCACATGCTCTCGGGCCGCGCTTTGCTGTTCCTGGGCAGCGTCCTGTAGCCTTCCGGGTACCGGGGTAAAACCTGAGGGCGATGGCTCGGCATGTTTCTCGGCAACGTTTGATACGAGATTATGCTGAAAGACAAAAGTTTCCTTTTTGTTAGGTGGCGACGTTAGTGTGGAAATAGGAAGTTACTCAATAATTATTTGGTTTATCTAGCTATCTTTTTCTTGGAAGAGCTCAAGGATCATTTTAAAAATGCAAAAGCTAAAAAAGACAATTAGATAATCAACTACACTGATCAAAAGCATTATAAGCAGCTGAAATCAGGTCTGATCTCATCAGATTACCCACTTGACAGTCCATTCTGTATTTCATCTTTCTACCAGCTTAACAGTGTAACGGTGCCAATTTTAGATCAAATCTTGTGTCTATGGCTGGCTAGATGAAAGTTTTCAAAGTTTAGAATTCTTTACTGTTTCCAACAGGAGTAGATATTATATGTTTTCTTGCTTCAGAGTAGAAAATGCCTCCTATTATTTCTTTTAGAAAATCTTAAGCAATTACTATGCACGTCAAATAGTTATGTATTTGTAACAGCAGACCAAGGAAAAACAGCAATTATGGTCCAATAAAATTATATTGTTCAACCTCTAGCAACAAGCCAGTTCATATCAGCTACTCAAATGCAACAAAGAGCAAAGTGTTTCTTTGGATGATGTTTTGCATGATTTTCAAATCAAGTAAGAATTTCAAGCCTTACACTTTGATTTGTTGCCATATTAAAATCCCTATGCATTGTAGTCATTTAGTAACTTCTAGGCAGCAGCATTAGTTGAGGTGCACAATTTTCCAGAGCAAAATATCAACCTGTGCTTAAGTATTTCTCATCTTTTCAGAGGCAAGAATATAGCTCATAGCCACTGACTCATTCAACCACCCCTATGAAGGCCACCTAATACCTTTCACTACTGGACCTAGGCTGGATGCTTTCCAGAGTGAGGAAAAAAAAACTTCATCTCAAATTGGACTTCATCTCAAATGGATTCAGCCATCAGAGGGCAGCAACTTCTAGCTGCACCCTGATCAGCCTAAAGGCAGCTGTAGCCCTAGACCTGCAAGGTGCGGGGAGCAGAAGTCAGCTCAGCCACGGGAATGACTTCAGTGCCAGGAAGACTTGAAAGGAGCGAGCCAGGGCAAAGGCAGGGTAAGGCAGAACTACGCGTGCTGGATTCTTACGCCGAAACTAGTAAGGAAATTGAGGGCAGAACCTACCTTCCACTGAAAAAAGTGAGTTTAGCTGCATATTTATGACCGCCTGGAACATTTTGCAGATGAAAGCTGCTATAGAGCTTTACCAAGATGGAATCTGACTATGGTTTCTGAGGCTTTCCTTAATTAATGAAGTATTATCCCCGTTTTATAGACTGGACAAGCTTGCTACTTTCGCTGAAAATTTGCATTTTTGGGCTTCGAATCAGCAAGGAAGTCTGTGACCAAAAACAAGGAAACAGATTCTTCATCCTATTCCTTCACTAAAATATGCTTAAATACCTCTGTATTCTTCACGACAGTAATTATAAGACCTTATCATAATGCTAATTATGATAATACAAATAAAAATATATATTCTATAGTGTATTACATATTTTATAATCTTAATATATTCAATATAATATATAATTATAAATGTTTATAAGTATGTTAATTATAATGATTAATAATAATGACAATTATCATTACACAAGGCTTACTCTGTATTTCCTCATACAACCAAGACACTTTGGGGTTAAATTCCTGACTTTAAAAATACTATTTTATCCATTTAGAAATGACTCTGGCGAAGTTTGAGGTTTTCATGAAGAAATGCAGTAGTTCGATGCTTTTCTCACTGAAGCTCCTCTCCCATTTTATTAATTAATAGTTATTCTAATGCTGTTGTCTTCTGTAAAAGTCCTGGGCAACTTAAAAGAAAGCTGTGTGAGGTTCCCAATACACAGAGAGGAATTTAAATTCTCCTTGCAATTCGTCATGTTCTAGAGCATTTATGAAGATGTTTCCATCTTTTAGACTATGAAAACTGCAGAAAGCCAACAACATCAATATTTTACATCATCTGATAAAAGATTCACCAACAGCCTGTTGATAGTTGTACAGTTTATTCTAATCAAATGCCCAAAGACACAACCCTCGACAGTGTTACAGCTCCTGACTGCAGAAGGGACAGTGCCACAATGATGCAGGGCACACCAGGCTGCAAAATAGTTCTGCAAAGCAGTGCACTCGGCCTTGTGCAACACACCCAAAATGTTTCACCTGTCACAGACCACTCAAGGGGGCCCCTCTGCGTGAAAATATTTCCTTGTTACCCCACTGATGCCAAACTACTCAGCAGCACAAGGACACTGCAGCGGAGCGCTGTATTTGTGGGTTAGGAAGCATGCAATGCACGGGCTCCCCTTGCTCGCTTTGCACTTGCAAAATGGGAGGTCTCTTTCCAAAGAAGTAGCAGATAAGAGCTTCAACAATTAAAATACTTGTTGCTATCATTAATTTCTGAGGCAGTTGCAAAGTGCTAAGGAGTAAGCCTCTAAATGAACAGTACTTCTTCCATAAACCTTTTTCACTCCATCCTGAGCAGCAGCTACTTCATAAGTAATTATTTAACTTTTAACATTGTTAAAACGTTAAAAAGTCCCAATCTTTTTTTTTTTTTTTCAGTCTCACACATCACCAGGATCCCATTTGGTCCTCAAGAATTCCCCTAACACAGCAGGAGACGGAGAGAGCAGTTTTAGAAAGCAGCTTTGGGGACAGCAAGCAAGGACAACTTTCCTCAAAAACAGAAGTCATGAATTTAACAGCTCTTACTGAAAACTATCTTACCCCTCTCCCTCCAAACCACAAGCTTTTAACCCAGGGCTTCTTTCTACTCTGTGTCACCAAGTTCAATTCTACTTAAATTTCTGTCTCCAGACAGAATCTGGCAATCTGAGCCAAGCCAAAATTTAAAATTTAAATGAAACCACAATTTAGAGACATTATTACACTTTAGAAATTCTCTTAATTCTCCAACGCCACCTCCACAAATCAACACAAGGAGGATACTACAAGGACAATATTTCTTTTACTTCGATAGTTTTATGCAAAATCAAATATCTAAGAATACTTCTTGTGCAATCCATGCCATCCATAGTTAAGTCTTAAATATTCTCTATAGCCAAGAATAAAATACTTCTGAAAAGTAATATATTGTTACTAGCATTTCCAATTCTCATAGTAAAATCAGTGTGTTTCAAAATACAACCAATGCAACAGAGTTATGTTATGGTCAGAGAAATCACAATAGAAGGGAGAAGAAGGACAAAGACTTAAGGTTTTAATGTGCGCAGACGAAAACCAGCAGAGCTATTCATATCTCCAGTGTTTGGATGCAACTTTTGCAGTCCAATTTAGAATATCTAATTGCATCAAAGAACTTTCTCTGTTCTCGTTAGCCAAGCACACACAATAAATAGACGTCAGAGTGTGGAAACCGCTTTGTGTAGCCCAAACGCAAACTTGATCAATCTATCCACTTGATGAAACAACACTTTAACAATTCCTAATTATATTTAATGAAGGAGTAAAGGCAATAGGAAAACTTTCAACAAATTCTGGCAAGCTTAAGGAGAATAATGTAAATTGCCTCAGGTTTGCAAAGAAACAAAATAAACACCATTTCCCTATTTTAGTATTTCAAGAGAACAGCTCTTCTGAACTTGAGTAGGTCTTAATCTCGGCTCTATCAATCACCTAAAAGCGAAGGCCCTAGATGTCAACTTTCACAGCATCTCCTGTGATACCATCCCCATTGCTTCTAACTAATGAAATCAGCTTTTATATATGACCAGTAGGGCTGCTTCTCCGTAAGCTAGGCTGAAAGCAATGTCCCTACACTTCTGTCAAACAGAAAAAGTGCTATGAGCAGTAGATTAAATCATGTCCATCATTCACACACCATTTTTAAGCTTCATAAATAAGCACTGGAATTCAATATTAGAACTGGGAGATGTTTTCTTGCAGCAGGAACGTACCTTTAAGCATCAGGTTAAACAGAAACTTAAATAACTTACTCTAAGGCAAAGATTCTCTCCCTCTTCTACTAAAGCTTGTTTAAGTGTTTAAAGCTGCCTAGAATATTCTTTGAAGAATTTTACACAAAATTTTATTATAAGACCTTATAAATAAAACAAAGAGGGAGAGCAATTTCAAGAACAGATTTTAGGCAGAAATTCTATGATTGATAACACCTTCACTTTGCTAAGATAGAGAATTCTTTGGCATCTGAAAGGGATTTTGTTTATTAAGTTACTAACAAATTAAACGCTATTAAACACTCAGTGTTAATAAAACAGGAAACTCTAAAGGAGCTGCTATGAGAAAGCATCCTTGTAATTCTTACAGAGAGTAGTGAACTACCTATTTACATGATACAGATTGGTAATACATAAAGGAGTGAGCCAGGATACAAGTGTAAATGCTGTTTAGTAGAAAGCCCAGCTACAAAAAAAAAAAAAATAAAAAATTAAGTAGTACTTACCCTCTTGTTTCCTCTTCTTGCCCTTTTCCTCTTTGTATTTTAATCCACTGTTCCAGCTGCAGCATCGAATTGGTTCTCTGCATGACTCGTTCCGACTCCATGAGCGAGTGAGTTGCGTTGTGGTGACCTCCTTCACCTGTGTCCGCCAGGACCCCGCCAAGAGCTTTATGTTCAGACCCGTTTAAGTGGACTGGCCTGAAGTGCCCAGCCTGAATGGTGCTGGTGGGCAAGGTCCTGTATTCTGACCCCAAAGGATTTAGCTTTACGCTGTTAATTTTTGTTAACGGTTTGTCTTGCCCAACTTTCTGGAATCCGTATTTTTCAGCTTCCAAGGCTTTCTTCTCTTCGTTTTTGCTTACTTCTTTGTTTTTCTGGTTATTTTGTGTCTCTGGCTTGATTAGCACCCGGTGGTTGGAAATATTATTTGTTTCTCGAGGTGGTGTGTTTTCAGCGGTTATCTTCTCTACTCTGGAAAGGAATATATGACAAGCTGTAACATCAACAAAACACATGTAGAAAAAAAATAAAGTGAATCCTTTCTGTTTCCAGGGTTGTATCAGGCTGTATTCAGTGTTCAGGTATGTTAAACTAACACTTTGAGAGACAAATCCTGGACACATTTTCACAATAATCCATGTCATTTTTTTTGTTATGCTTCTCTATTTATTTGCTATATTGAAAGTTTAAGATAGGAGAAATTTTTCAAGCTAGCTCCAATTATCCCCCTTCAGTAAATGTGCATTAAGCTAGAGGAAATTAAGACAGAGTCCAGAGGAGCAGATGTTCAGTTCCCAAAGAACTGGATACTTGAACACACAATTCAATGGTTCTTCAAGAGTCAAAGCTTCCAGATGTCAACAGCCTGAAATTCAGACTGTTTTTAAATCAGTATTCAAAAACGGTAGCACGTTATGTTGCTGACTAGCCTGTGATTCCCAAAATTACTGCATTTATCCTATAATGAGTTCCTTAAAACAAAACAAACAAAAAAGGCAAAACCCACAACAACTTCTCATGGCCGCTGGCATCAATTAGGTTTTTCTGGTATGTTATCATTTTGTTTTTTCTACGCTTTATGGAAAATAACTGTGGCTTCTCTAATTTTATAGAAGAAAATAGCTGCAGATTGGGGAACTGTACCACATAAATAGTACATACTTTTAAAAGCAGTCACTGTATGTAGTTCTATTAGCCTCCGTTTGAAATTTCAAAATGTCAAGAAGCTGCATCTTGTCCAGAACGGGACATGATCTGAACATCCAGTTCAGATGGTGACAGAAAAACAAACACACACATGCATACACAAAAAAAAAACTAAAATGTTTTGATCAACATATTTGGGCACATGAGGAAGAAAGAGGAAAAGATAAAGTTCTTTAAGGATTATATATGTGTATAAACCAAAAGAACAAATCCAATACAGTTTAAGGTTACACTAAATTAAGTTTTCAAACTCCTTTGCATCTTTTTTCTTTTCAAATACATTATTTATTTTTATAACTGTATGTGTAAAAGGCCATCACATAAACAAATGAGCAAAAGCACAAGAATGACCACTTCACTGAAAAATACTCCAAGCGGAAATTTTCCAAGCAGACCAACTGCGTACATAACTGTACACATTTTTGCTTACCCAGTCTTGAACATGAAGCTAAACATCCAACACATCTGCATTTCCCCAAGAAATTATTTAAGACAAAAGTTCCCACCAACTTAGCTATTTGGGACAGCCTGACGGTCCCAAGGTACACATGGGACTTGATGGTCTTGCTGATCTTTTTCAACTATAATGATTCTGTGATACTTGACCATATGACAAGAGCCCTCCAAAAGCCATTCTGCTGTTGTGAGTAGCTCCAAACAGCCCTTTTCCTCTGGTTTCTCCCAGGTATTATTCCTGAGCTGCTGACACAGAAGTGCACAGGCACATTAAATGAAATGCTCGTGAAAGCGCTCGGAGTCACTCACCTAATGTGCGTATCCTTTACGTGCATCAGCATTATTTCTTAAACACAGCATGGGTTATTTCTAGTACAGTGCTATTACGTACAGAGGTTAGATACATATGATATATTCTGCCAACAGAAAGGAGCTGGCAGTATTTCTGCCCACAATAATTTCTAGAGGAAAGCAAAAGCAAAAATCAAATTTTTATGGGGGCTTTTGCTGCGGAGGAAGGAAGGACACGTGACAGAACTGCCACCACTACCCTCACATCATCTTTTCTGTCATTCCCAGGTACCAGCAAAGAACTATTATGCTAGTGTTCTACTGCACTTTAAAAGTGTGGGTTTTTTTTCCAAGACTTTAAGAATGTTCTTAAGAAGACCCAAATTTTCTGTTTGGGTTACTGCTCAATAAACTGGACTGTCTCCTCCCTCTACTTCAAAACTACACTATGCAGTGGTTTACCATATACTAGAGGCATTTTTTCAAAGAAAGTGGATTAAAAACCCTCAATTTCCCAAGTGTCTACCAAAAAAAGAAAAACTTCATGTCCCAGTCAGCACTCTAGAATTTAAAAATAAATAATACCTTGGAAACCATCCTGCACACTGGATTTTTTTTTTTTTTTTTTTTTTAATGTACATGCCCTACACAGTGCCACACATATGTTGTACTTGTAAAAAAAGTGATTTACAGCAGAAAATCTCTTGCCATTTTACAAAGGGAGACATGGGTTTCTCTCAGGATATTCATCAGACAGGCAACAGACTCAAGACTGAGGCCAGTGTTCTAGTCACAATACCACATTTCCCCCTGTAGATCTTAATTAAAAAAAAAAATGAAATGAAAATCACAGTTGATTTTCCCTGGGATCTCTATCACTTGTTTCTCTGGCAGGCGTTATACACAACAGAGCCAAGCATTTCTCCTTGACATTCAGTTTGATGGTGTACTGACTGAATGACTGACACCCAAACTGATATGCATAGACTTCTGGGCTCTCCTTTAATCCAAGGATTAATTCAGTCAACTCAGCGTCTGCAAAAGATCTCATTCAACAGCAAAGATTCCAAATGAGAAGGAATTACTGGAAACTAGCAAGTAAGTGTAACAAATATAAAACCATGCTCTTGAAGACACCTTCACCAGGACTTGCACAGTATTTTAAAGATGGGAGAGGGAGGAGACAAAAAAAAGAAACAAGCACAGAACAAAGATGGGCTTCAGCATATGCTGAATACAATTTATAGGCTTCATCAACAAACCAGGAATAAGAAATAAAGGAAAATATTATGTTCAAGTGTTTAAAATATATAAATTATTCTAAAAGTTCTCCTTTTCTAACATCAGCATTAGACAGTATGAGACTGTATTAGACAGACTGTATCACTAGTGATGCAACAAAGCCAGGTAGCAGCATGCGAAAAGCAAAACACATCTGTTCGAGCACAGCAAGGCTGGCAAAACCCCCACTGTGGATGCCATTAGGCTGACAAGCGCATCTAGAAACAAGAACACCGAGAAACGACTTCTCTGCAGCACACACAGCTGCCATGAAAAGGACAGAGAAATCGTGGGGGAACAGAGAAATCGGGCTGCAATCAGGGTAGAACCAGTAAATCACAAGGTTGGTGGATATTAGCATCTACAAACACAAGCAAACAACAGCTACTCATAAATACAACTTAACTACAGCCTGCAGGGACACACCACAGCATGAATAAAACGTTTTGCTCATCTAGAGGGGTTGCTTGAGATCATACTTTGAGGGATAAGCTTAAGTAGTTTCTGCCTGATTAAAGTACTTAGGTTTAATTATTTTGATAGGTCCCCTCAGGACATTATTAAACTTGAAACTATTGTCTAGGCAAAATAAAAACGTCTAGAAAGCAGTAATTACAGCTAAGTTCATGAGACAAAATACAGAATAGCTGTCCTTCTTCCACTAATACATCAGAGGGAGTTTTTCCATTGCAAGCTGATAATATTTCAAGATCAATTCTAAAAGAAATGGTTACATTATAATTTTTCTACCTCGATCTCTCATTTCTGTATTACGTGGCTCTTTACATACGGAAAGTGAGAATAGTTGATGGACTACTCAGTAAAAAAACACTCAATGTTTTAAATATTCTTATTATCTTTTTTCTTTCCAAGCAACTCTCACCCTCAGAAAGATGAAGATACAGATTCTACCATTGAAATTATTTAAATTTGAATAATACAGCTTTACAGATGGTTGGGTTAAGATTTTCAGAGTATCTTCAGCACAGAATTCTCTCAAGTTCTCCATTTCAAGAACTACACTGTAAATACTCTGATTTATCCTTGGGCAACTCACATCAAAAAGCACATACAACTGGCTCAACAGCAATTTGCATATATTTTTAAGAGAGTAGATTCTCTTAAAAACACTAGCTGCAACTTCTCAAATAGCTGGTCTGCTGGAAAGCTGTAGTCAATATCATATTAGAAACTCTAGAAAAAAATTGAATTGAGAAAAAAGGCACCAGCTGAATTTCTGATTCAACCAAAACCATTTATCTTGAAAGCTACCCGCGTGCCAAGCTTTAGGTTAGTCAGAGATGAGGTAATACAGTGCTTAATACTTAATAGATCTCTACATGGAATAAGCAATATTTCTGCTGGATAAGATCACACCATGCTCAGTGGTTCATTTTAAGATCCAATATGATAGCCAGAAGATGAATTCCTTAGAAACAGCTGTTGGAGTGATTTTTTTTTTCCGTTACAGCTAACAGACATGAAAGTCTAGGAGATTTCACTGGTACGGAGATGTATCTTCTATCAAGTAGTTATTTTAAAAATATTAAAACCTTCCAAAGAGGCCAAGTTCCCCTTGTGTGTGTTTTTTTTTTAATTTAATTTTATTTTTTTCCCTGAATTAAAACAGTAAGGTTGGTGCTAAATAAGTGCTTTACTTGTCTCTGATACGTGACTGCTGGTAAGCAATTGCAGAAGCACAGCCTAGAAAGCTACACTATCCAGCAGACTGGATAGCCCAGACTGGACCAAAAGTCAGGCAGCACTTAGTAAATACCTTGATAACCTGTGAGGTTGCAAACACGACTCTGCTCCTATATTAATGAACCCAGTGAAGGAGTGACTATTTACATCAAAATTTCATTTTGGATTGCTTCCTATGTTAAAATATATATCACAAGTAATTCTATAATAATTGTTTACATATTTAAATTTACTAAACACCTTCTGTAGAACATCATCTATTCTGAGATACTATGAAAGGACTTACTAAGCAGGTTCTGTCAAAGAGATATATTGGTTTTGACAATTTTTCTCCCCCACTGTAAAGAAAAGACGTCCTCTTCAAATGTTCAATCTTTACAATATTGCACATAACAAATGAATTTGTTTTAAACAAATGAAGGTCCATTCACTGGTTCAAATTGATTCAGCATGATCCACTTACATATCACTCGTCTAAGGGTTTGCAAATTAAAAGATTAAACCAAATTAGACCCACTTAAAAAAAAATCTTTTCTTCTTCTGTAGGTACCTCAACTATTTACAATGCACTCACAATGCAATCCAACACTCACTTTTCAAATGAAGTTTATTATTAACTAGCTTAGATGAGATTTTTATCCTGTCAAAGTAATCTCATTATTTTAAGCGTAGTCTCTTTTAAAAGCTCTCCATTGAGAAACTAAAGTGAAACTGCTGAAATTAAAGTGAATAGGAAGCACCTATTTGTGTTCTATCTTTGTTCACTTTTTCTGCACATCGTGCATTGTTCCCTAAAGCAAGAGGAGGGGGATTACAGGAGACTAACATCACATCTTCATAGGAAACTACACCTAATCACATCCATCTTCATGATGAAAACTGGACCTACCACTTATCCCTTCTACAAGCTGAAATCTTTTATTTACTACAGAGAACTTTGTTTTTTCTCTTAATCTATTTCACTGTGTTGCCTGATGCAAAAAATGAAAAACTTGGTATATTTAGAGATACAGCAAGGTAGTTGAATGGAAAGTTAGGATCTTTTTTAATTGAGCAAGTTCTGTGTGTTCACTTTTCTGCAAAACCTGTTCCTTTTCTTTCTTTGGTACCTGCTTGACTTGAAATTTCTCATAATTTAGCACTGGTGTAGCAGGAACTAACTGAGTGCAAAAGCAGAACTAAAGACAGCAGCCATCACCAGCACCAGCCAACATCCTCCAAGCAGCACTTACCGCTTCACTTAATTTGTTGCCACTGGCTAAATTAACCAGTCAGTTTTACTTATTCTAGACCCTTGCTCTTAAGACACTTATAGTCAGAACAGAACTTAGATTTTGCTACGCCGAAGTTTTATCTAGTATTGTTAAATTAGCAAGGGTCCTTAAACATAAGAAGGAATTACTTCAGTTGATTTACATTTTATTTTAATTCAGTAAAATAAAAATCATTCAAATAAATCAAATACAAGAAATAAATACATTGATCCACTGGTTTGCCAATCCATATTACCTCTTCACAGGTTCTGTCTGCACAAGTGCTGCATCTGTCATGGCTTTCATCCACAACTCCATTTCCTTCCCTGTATCTGTGCAGAAATAATAGGTCCTCATGTTTGGATGAGCTGCCTGATTGGAAATGACATGGTCATTGCAATAAAAATATAAGATTCTGTAAAAGAAAAGAGGCAAATAATGTTACTGTCTACTTGTTTTATTTTTTTTTTAATAAGATTTCTCAAAACAGTGTTGTTAGAAAAAATATTGAAAGACATAGTTATGTTCCCCTTAATGAATTTACATTTAATAATTTCTTATAATTTTCAACCATAGCTGCTTCTTCATTAATACACCTGATTAAAAGCCCTTACATTTATTGAAGAAAAAAATCTTGATTATTCATTAATGTAAATGAATATAAATAACAAATTTTGGTAAAGATTTTCACAGTCTCAACAGTATAGTAAATTTTAATTTGTACTTACCACTGTAAATAAGTGATGTGCAGCATAGCAGACATTAAGAAACTCACAGCCATAAGGAGCTCATAAAGCAAACAAACAAAATAGGTCAGGAGAAAATATTTAGTAATTTATTTATAACACCTGATTTATAACACGATTAAAATTGGCTACGAAACATTCCTAGCAATGACTCATGTAATGCTGCAATTTAAATGATAATAAAAATCACATTTTATTTATATATAAATATAACTTATACCTAAATAACTACATATCCATCATTAATGAAAATTTAGCTGTAGAGGCACTTTACAATTCCAAAATACCAAATACTATTTCAGACTCATGAAGTACAACTAAAAGGCTAGTAATAAACAATACTATAATATTCACCCTTTTGCTTATTATAATGGTGACACTTGTATTTACATCTGACTAAATACTAGAATACTCTGACACGGTATTATGCAAAAAAACTCAGAAATTGTTTATCAATCCTACTTTGCATAAAAACTCAAACACATTCTGATCACTATACAATTGTACTTTCCGATATAAAATTAAACTGAAACATTGGACTTCCTCACCTTAAAGGCATATTTGCGGTTAATATGGTCCTCAGGAGAAAGAACAGATATCTGAAAACTGGGTAGAAGTATGCTACCCAATATTCCTTCTTCTTTCTCATCTAGAAATACATAATCCTTGATTAGGGAAACAAAGTATTTTGATGCATGAGATTCTCAGTCAGACAGTTATTACCTGGAAACTTGTATTTAACAAAACACAACTGTATCCAAAAGGGTGTTGCCAGTACCTGGGCACGGCCAGGCACGAGCACGGTCACCCCAGGGATGGTGCCAGAGAAGTCAGAAGAGGTTACCATGTCATTAGCCCATCCTCTTTAGTAAATCCATCACTGACAGCAGATACTGCGGGGGAATTTGATTCTGCTGCCTTCAGAGCCCTTTCTGGACATGGTTCACACTAGGCAGACCTGTACTCCTTGCTGGAAAATGACAGGAGGTCTACCTCTCTGAGGACGACTTTCTGAATGTTTCCTCTGGGAACCCACATTAAATACTTTCCTCCCAAATTGAAAATTTTCCTCTCAAGTCTCACACTAAAAGTCATTGCAGTGGAAAAAGCAGTTTTTAATCCAACTTCAACTGTATTTCTTAAAATAAGTAACTATAGAGTCACTAATACTTCTTCACGCAGAATGGAGACATTTTGATTAATGGAGAAAAATAAAAAGTGAGAAATTTGCAGAAATCTCTAATGAGACCTCAGAAGACATATGTAGTACACTGACACTGTGACTGACACAAAAAGAGGCCCTCTACTGAAATCTGTTTGCAAGAGTCAATTTTTCTCAAACACTTTATGCAGTCGATATAGCAAAATGGACATGGTTTCATTACTTTTCAAATACATATTTCTAACAAAATAGACTATTTTCTATGTATTATACTTAGAATTAAGTTCTTTGTTTTATGAATTAAATAGGAATACATTTATCAAAAAGGGGAGAGATTTTGGGTTCTTATCTGTCCTAATTTATAATATGCTTAAGTCTCTTTGATTTTGGTTAAGGTTACCAATATTTAAAATATGAAAACAAAAAATAAATAATCAATAGGCTATGCGCAAATACTGCGTGTTCTGTATAAATCTGATGAGTCCATGATTTCCTGTTGACCAGAAGCACATGGAAAGGAGCTAAAGCCAATGTCACTCCTACTAAGCATAGTGAAATCTAGGTGACCTGAATATGGCCATCTTCAACCTTGTCCTGAGATGGACAAGTATGAAAAAAAAAGAAAAAACAACAACAAAAAAACCTCTGAAAGTGCCCATGATGTAAACACTTCTGTGAGCCACCTTGCAGAATCCATTGCTTAATGGAAATCACCCTGAACAGCTTCACTTGCAGTTCTTCTGTGGATCCCTGCCTACCTGTTGGCAACTTCAAAACTAGAAAGATGGGGTCACCTTCTAATTCAGTGGTAAGAGTAGTTCCTGCTATCTTTTGTCTACTCCGTTAAAAAATTACCAATACCTATGACAGTAGAAGTATTTTAAAGCATTGTTTCTGATTGCTGGCCCTGGAGACAATTTGCATGTGTTTCCACTTGTTGACTGATGTCAGGCATATTAAGCCAGGAGATGGTTTTAATTCTCTTTGCCAACAGTGCACAATCAATAATTACATTCCATTTGTGAGAATATATGTTTTAGATCACTTGCAACAAAAGAAGTATTTCCCCTGAAAATTGTTTTACATACCATTTTAGAATCAAACATAAAAATTACAAATTAGTATTTTAATTGGAAGTCACAGCCAGCTTTTAAATCCAATTATGCTTTTAATAAAGGGATAATTGGATGCAATTCACAAAGTCAATCTTAATTATAGCCCAAATACACAACTTCTATTCACAACCAATATTTAAAAGACTGCTCCAAATATTCTTAGTTCAAGATACTGCTCACAATAAGTCCTTGTATCTATGTGATTAACATGAAAAACAGATATTCTAAAATTTCAAGCACAGAAAATTAATACTGTTACAGTTAAACCAGCTATAGAAAAATACACAAAAAGACTAACACAAATGTGCATTTCCCTGGTTCTTGTTCAGACTATTGAATTCTGAAAAGCCACATTTTTCATTGCAGTTATTTACACAGGTTACTTAGGCTTTCTTAATTAGATGGCTAATTGAAAAACTGTAACTATAAAAGTATCTTGATTTAAAGTTATCAAAGAAATAAAGGGGCTGGATTTAGTTTCAGGTACTCAACTGTCTACTAAGAAGCTTGCTTGAAACCACCTCTCCTCCCCACTCCAGTATTGACTCTGATTGACACAGCTATTTGTTTCATCAAATTTCTCACATAATATGTAACAAATCTGGAGTCTCTTACTTTATGTGGACTACAGGTTTGGGAAACATTTTCCTCCTCTGCTAGATTTGGCTTTGAGTTGCTTGCTCTAAGTTGCACTCACTAGTGCCATATAAAAGGATTAAATATTTTCCACTGAATAGCTGCATGCCTGGAAGACGTTGCTCTTTGTCAAGGCATGCTGCTGCATTCCACTTCCAGCTTTTAAAAATCTGTTTCCCAAAAGATCAGCTTTTATCCTATTGTCCCTGTACCCATCTTTGCTTGCAGGCAATAGCTGAATAATACAGGGGGAAAATAGCAGATCTTTGTTCAAGTGCTAAAATCTTTTTATTCGTTGCAACAATAACTTCCTTACACGGAAGCAGGCAGTATTTTACATCTCTCTGTGAAACAGATAAACAGTAAGCTCTAAGCTCTGACAAAATACAACAAAATCATTTTTCATTTTATCTATGAAATAGATTTAGACATTAGCTGCTATCATTGCAACTCCAAATGTACAAGTTCAAGAAGTTTGAGCGACTTTTTCTTCTTTAAACGATCAGGCAACCAGAAATACAACATCCTAGGAGTAAGTGCATTGCTCCTCCTTTTCATTATCTGAATAAGACTGAATTCATCTAAGACACAAACTCTGAAGCACAGGATTATAATGCAGGCTTGCTGTTTTTAATAGCCATTTCTAATACCTTTAAGGTTACTGGTATACATGTGTTTAATTCCAATTTATCAGCTTTATCTGCTTCCTAGTAAGAGAACAATAGATAAACATTAAGTTCATCATGTGGACAATTTAGACTATTCTCTTACATTTCAGCTTATTTGGCCCACTTTAAAATACAGCTCAGGAAAAAAAATAGGATGGATGATTTATTTGATTTTGGTGGTTGCTATGTTTTTGAGAGATACATGCACAGTTCTTTGGGTCAATTTAAGTCTTTAACTCTAAAGCAACGACTCCTTTGGAGGAGAAAGCGTAAAAACTTTTTAAAACAAGAAAATCCTCCAAGAGAAGCCACACAATATGAAACGACTACTTAATTAAATAGAGTAAAATTACTGCACAACCAATGTCTCTATGACTGAAATTGTAGCCCAGTTTTGACTCAGCAATGGTTTAGTCAAAAACATACTTTCTGAGGGTAAAGAAATATATAATAATATATATTATATCTAAGTATATATAATAAGAATAATGATTGTATTCCAATGATGTGGAATTTATAAATTAATAAACAGCTACAAAGACAGATTCCTGACCCGATTTGTCTTGATAAGCGTAGACAAACGCTGCACTTTTAACAGCTGATATAAGCAGCTGATAACTCCCCCAACAAGATAAGTCTCATGTACCTACATAAAGGTACATAGAGGCAGATTTCTTTTTTTCTCCATGTAGAGCAGAGACTTTTGCTCATATGGAAATGGACAGCATTTCACTTAACAAGCACTCGCTAACAGTTGCTACGTTTCCCAAAGGCCTATCTGTCTGAAGTCAGTTTCACTCCTCCTTCACTAGCCCTCCTACGTTCCCCTTTCAGTTACTTAATTTGCCCAAGAAGTCATATTTAACTTGGCCTATAAACCTTCGTAACAACAGTAATAGTGAAAAACCTACAGCCCAGAACAGGAACGTATTAAAGAGGTGGCTGTGATGAGATTTGTCCGTTGAGCATGCCTGAAAGGCAGGAAGCAATTATGTGGAATCACTAATTAAGAAAGGAAGAGAAAAAGATATACATATACCCCAGGCCAGCATATGGACAGCTGCACCACTGTTTTATTCATCAAGTTAAGCCGCAGCTTCTATCCTCTATTTAAGTAGAGGGTCAAAATGCATTTTAGAAGACTGTAAATTATAATAAAAACAAAAATATACAGTTGTACTACGGCTCTTACTGGCTTTATTTTAATTGTTTCCTTTTTCTTTCTGCTTCCAGTAAAATGAATCAACCTTCCCTGAATGAAACTTACCTCTGTAGTAGAAGAGACACAGATCTGAGAGCACAAACCACCGTTTTTTCCACAGCTTCATTCCAGTACTGTCCTGTATTAGTCAAAGTCATCAAAGAAAAAATTACTGGCGGTTAACAGTACATAGGTTGGAAAGTCAAGTGCGTACTACGAAACCGTGGCTGGGGGCTAGGTGTTCAGTTTCAAGGCTAAGACCACATATTAAGTATCCTTGATTTCTCATCACAGACCTGTTACTGAAGATCAAGATGATAATCCTGGAGGCCTGAGGTTAGTATAATTCAAGAATTAAATGAAGGCCAGATTTTTAACAAGCTGGAGAAGTACATTTTACAGTAAATGCCTAAATTACATATACATTTTAAAAGGAAACAAGTAGGTGAAACTTCAAAAAATCCTTCTTTGTTGCTTTCTGAGGAAACTATCTGCTGAACTTCACCCTCTACTACTACTCATATATCTGAAACAAATTTCTTCCTCGCATAAAGTTTACTCCTAAAGCAATTTCATTTTCTTTTACATTTATAAGCAATTTGCACTGCATAGCTCAGAATGAAAGTCTGGCACCACCACTGCAGTGTAAATAAGCTGAAGCACTGCAGTGTGCATATCCTGGTAGGCTTGGATTTAATAAATATGTTAATCTGCTTCAGGAAGAAAGGAATGTATGAATTATCAATATTCCTGTAGTGAATAGGTTTTTGTGGCAACTAACAGGCGAGATTCTATAATGAAATCTGCAACTCTGCTTATGGCTCAACCGAAAGATTTCTTTTTTTTTTTTTTTTTGATAAAAGACAGCATAATTTTTAGCCTCTTATTTCAAGCTCTGCTCTTCTTGGGGTGGGATGAGGAACTGAAAGAGGGAGAATAAAGGGGAAAGCAAACAGGAGCTAGCAAAAAGTATCCAGCAAAAGTTCCAAAAAGCCTTTGCTGCCAAAGTTTTCATAAACAGGGTAACTGGGCACTTCATAGCACCTTACTTCTGGGGACTTCAAAGCGATTTAACAAACATTAATGAGGCCTGGAAGTGCTGTCTATAGCAGTCAGCTCCTGTTTCACAGCTGGGCAGGCAGACACAAAGCCGGCAACCGGCTTCCTCACCTCCCTGCCAAGGTCACCGGCACCGCAGAGGAGCAGAATGCGGCACCCTCGGCCCCCAGGACACCAACCTCACAAAACCAACCTCAGCATTTTGAGAATACTCCTAATTCTTCAGTATACAGAATGTTCTTAATCCATTAGATTTTTTTTTTAGGGAGACTATTGCATTCCACTGCATTTATCCTGTCATTCAACAGGTTGCTACATGGCCAACTGTCAAAGCCTGCAGGCAGCAAAACCCTCCAGGAATGGCTTTTCCACCTGATTTAGACCTCGCAGACAGAGGCGCACAGTGATTACACTGCTGCCCTGTTTTAAATCCTTTCCTACTTTAAATCCTTTCCTACTTCACTATTAGTGTAATAATCATTATTTCCTCTCGGCTGTGATAACGTTTTAACAACTTCTCTGTAAATACTTTAGAAAAGTAACATTTTTCAACTGATTTTTGTGATGAATATGCATTTTGAATATTACTCTATTGGTTTGACATGAAACAAGAGACATATACAATAGCAAGAATCTTTAGAGCAATCCACTAAGTTGTTTTCACTACTTTCCACATGTGTGAAATTCACTGCAAAGCATCCCAGAATAAAAAGTGAGATCAAAGTGAGGAACTCATCACACCGTGGCAAGTATCTGCCTGGATTTTTCAAGCTCTTTGTGCATTTTGTAGAGGTAACAGATACATTAATGTAGTACTCTGTAGCTGTCCAAAGTCATTACTCAACAGAAAGTTATCCAATAAGCAGCTAATTATAATCAGTTAAAAAAAAAAGTGTCAATTCCTCCTGATTCATAGCTTCATATTAATATTCCCACCATTATATTTTGCACAAGTGAATCTTCTTGATACATTAAGCATATTAGACACCCTACCAAAAAGAAAAACACAAAAGGAAAAAAGGAAGAGGGTGGGGAGTACCTGCTTGTAGAGCCAGCCGCGTCTGACAACGGGTGCATTAGGATTCCTCTTTATTGAGTTGGATCTCTTCCCAAAATTATGAACCTTCTTTGAAGATCGTGATGTCTAAATTAAATTGAACAGGTTAAAGAAAACTTTGCGTTGATATTTGTTGACTTTAGAAAAATCATAATGCATTTCCTTTTATGAGCTTTCCCTTATATGTGTGTCTCTGGAGGTTTGCAGAATATGTACTGTATTCCTTTTTTAGATAAGTAATTATTACAATGATTCTGATGACTTCAGCATTTCTTTCTTTTTCCTCTGCAGGACTTTAAAAGACAACTCCCCAGACAAGTACTTAAAAAGATTTTTTTTTTTTAAATAAGGAAGAAAAACAAATACATTATTTGACCTTCTTATAAAGTAGGTATAAGGTCTGCCAAACTGTAAAGAGAGAACTAAAACTAATAGAGCTAATATTAACTATGGAAAAAAATTCATCATTTGGGCAGAAAAATTCTACTCTTCCCTGCTTGCATCAAAGCCCTACTTGCGAACGTGCTGGGATTTCCACGAGGTGTAATTCAAGACTTCTTACTGGGCCTCCCACCTTTCAAAACATGTACTTTTTCTTTTTTTTTTTTTCTTTCTCCTCAAGGCCCATTCCCTCTATCATCTCTTGCTTGGTTTGAATATTGATTATTTTACCTGCTTGCTCTAGGATCTACTTTGAAGTCTTTTACTTTGTAATACCGGTGCTAATTCCTGCTCTTGACTGTACCTTTCACATCCTTATAGCTATGCAATGATCATAGATAGTTAAGAAAAACTGCATAAATAACCTATCTTGGAGGTCATTCCTCCTTCACATCAGAAATGAAAAGAAATGGGAAGAGGCCTAAAGAAAGCTCCAGCGCTTTGCCATTCACACTTCATTCTTTTCTTTACGTTCAGAAAGTTTGTTCTGCAATTAAAATAGCGAAACATTTATTTTTGTTCTAATTTCGGTAAGAACTGGCAACTCGGGGGCCAAGTACTGTGGCAATGACGCTATCCTAATCTGAAAAAGGGACATTCAAAAAAAGTTTTTTCAAGCTGTGTTCTCGGCTCTGCTCCAAATCCACCCCTTTAATCCAGACAATACAGCCCTGTGCTTCAGCTTCGCCCTTGCCACCACACAGGCATTTAACTAATGATAAGGTTATGCAAAGCTCCTAAATGAGATCCTCAAAGAGGAAGGCTAAACAAATAGGTTCCCTATTAGGTTTTGCTGCAAATTAGGGTGCAGAAACTTTCTCAACATCCAGCACAGCACCGTGCTGCGTTTTATACGTGCTGCAGAGAGAACTCCACTGCAGATTTAAAAAATCTAAATTGGAAACTGAATTCAAAATGATGGGCAGCTTTTGCCAATAATACTGCTTGTTAAACTGAAGGACATGAAATCTAAGAAGTCAAACAAAAAAGCACGTTACAAAACTTCTCATGGTGTTGTAGATTTAAGACAAAAATGTATCAAACAAAGCAAAGTTGTTTCATCTTTCCTTTTTAAAGAATTAGGTGGAGATATGAAAGAACAGAGTGTTTATAAATTCACTGGAAGATACAGAAATTTGTTCAAACACAATTTGGAAAAAAAAAAAGCAAACAATTGAGAAAAACAATTCAAATCTGTAGCACTTTCACCTGGAAAATTCTATCATTGCATAATGCAGACACCAAGATAAATTAATGGAATTGAGAGAGCTCCAGAGCAACATTCCCAAATCTAGATGGCTAAAATTATGAAGCTGTAAAGAAAGAAAAAACAGAAAGTATACAGAGAACCAATAACAAGAAGACTAACTGTACGGCCGCTATACTGGCACACGGCACATGAGCTGCTTCAAGACACTGATGAGCAATTTATAGCACTGCTACCTGCTCTGTTATTTGGTGCTAAAGGTTGAGGAGTGTTTCAGATCGCCCGTCTCTGTAAAACAGTTAACGTCTTGGGGATGCTTCTGAAAACACAAACTGTCTTAGTACTACTAGTATCAAGTCTGCTAACAAATTCAGATCTCTTAAATTGATTTCTCTTCAGTAGGTCTGAGAGCAATCCAGGTTGCCCCCAAATTCACTGAACTCAGAACAGCCCATCTTACTCAGGGTGAATACAAACTTGCACTCACTGAGCAGAGCATCACAAGTGTTTTCCCATTTTAGTTAGTTGACTCAAGCCATTATTTTACCACACTCAGCATAAATAGAGTATCTGTTCACAAGTAGTTCTGAGCCTCAGGACAATAAATATTTTAAGATTTTGGGATATCAGAGGAGTGTGTATGTATATATGAACATAAACTAATTATCACTCCTCAAACTTGTAAAATTATATTCTCCTCTTTCTCTCTTCTCATTATGCCTGGGATCCCCTGGCCACCTTATGCTTTCTCACACGCACGTCTTTAATATATGTCAAACTGGGGAAACAGGAAAAAAGGAAAGAAGAAAAAAAGGAGGAGTTCAAATACTTTTTACCCTAAGGCACTAAAAGCACAGCTCCACAGGACATACTGCACAGCTCTGGCTTCTGAAGAAGGGAAAGAAAGTCAAATTTGGTGCCATCTGACCTCTGTTCTGAGCAAGCCCCAGCTGTGCGATGCCTCTGAAAGCTGAGCCTATGGGACTCAGCACAGCTCAAGTACTGAGAAAGAAAATACAAAATTCAGCCCCTCATATCCACACTTCCTCCTACCTGGAGGAAATAAATGCTCGCGGGGTTTTGAACTCCGGGCAGCAGATCAGGCAGCACCTGGGGCTGCACGCTCCTTTGCTCTGGGAGCTGCTCCCCCACCTAGTTGGTACGTGACATAGAATTTATCGAAATTTCTTTCCCAGCTTCAGAACTAGTAAGTTTATCTATAAAATGGTCTTATATTAACACAAAACTTATTATTTCTATATTTTAAAAACCACGCTTGGGAATCTTACTGATAAGCAGGAAATTCTTCACATATGAAGTCAAAAAAAAGGAATCTCATTTTTGTTCTCATATATTCAACTACGTTTAAAAATACGTTTCCCATCTTTAAGGCTTAGCTGATCTTCCAAACCACAAACCAACACGATGCTGCCTTCTTGATTTTGCAGGCAATTTCTGTGCCTTCCGCTATTGCAGCTCTCCATAAACGGTGTGGGTTTCTGCCTCAGCCTTTCAGCCTGCCCTGGGACTGTCTCCCAGCCTGACTGCGTGCTGGTTTGCCTTGTAGACCAAACTGGATTTCTTTGGATAAAACTAGTCTGGAAAAGAAACGATGAGCAGTCCTGAGCAAGATGCCCATGTCCTCGGGCCATGGAGCCACGAGGCCCTCGGCAGTCACCGCCTCAGGCTGACGCTCCAGATACCGTGAGCAAGTCTGACGACAGGCTTGGTCTGCTCAGAGTCAGGACAGGCGTGGAGATCTAAGGAGCTGTGGGTTACGCTGCTCCGTTTATTTACGCATTAAAAAGCTGGTACCCTAAATGCAGTTCAGGACATGCACTCGTATTTGCCTAGGCAAGGATTTTCACTGCAAAATAAGAAGAACTACAAAGACTACTGCTTCATTTCAAAGAGGAGGCTGGAACCGTGCAGCTCTTGCAGCACTCACAAGTCCGCAGAGCTCCTTCCTACAGCCCGAGGTCTGTGCTAGCGACCCCACGACTAGAAACTGCTCCAGGCTGGCAGGGAGGAAAGCAGCCCTTCACGGGGCGCTCTCACCACCGCATTGCTGCATTATCGGGCCAGTATTGTTTCTATAGCCGGGAAGGAAGAGAAGACTTCGGCCAGGGAGGGGTTGGCTTTGCCTCACCCCATCTTTTCCATCAGCCTCTAGGCAGCAGCATCAGACTCTAATCAGTATTTCTGGCAAAAGAAAAATCTTCTCCAAGGGTCATCCCTATTCTAGATCAGCTAGGATTAATAAAAGTGAGAACATATTTCCACATCCCTCAACTGTCTGAAACGTATTACAAAACCCCCTTGCATCTCAATTCCTCATTATCTCCCAATATTAGATGTTTTCATGACTTTTCTCTGCAAACAGAACTACCTAAAAAAATAAATAACAGGTGTGGCAAACTCATGGAGCACCATTCTAGTCCATAATTTACTTTTCTCACCAGAATCTTCCTTCCCTTATGCTGTAATACACAGAGCCTCCATGTGTTTTATTCAGATTTTAACATGACAACACAAGAATTTCAAGCTCTACTGTTGGGGAGATGAACAATAAAAGCAGAGAAGAGAATTAGTTGGGGCATCCAGATACAACCTGTGAGTGATTCCTAAACAGTTATCTTTTAATTGATACTATTCAAGCTGCTAGCCTTAAAGAGCTACCAAAACAAGGCTGACTAATATTAGTTGTGGTTCTACATTGCAAATATTTGCCTCCTGAAAACAACACTATTAAAACGGTGTAGCAGCAATCCAGATAAGTTTACACTTGAAAATGATGCACAATATTTGCCCACATAGTCACATTAATCACATTAATATTTTCAGTGTATTTAACAATTGGAATAAGGGTTAGCAGTAATGAAAAGTAGCACAAAAATCTGCGCTTCTTTAAAATATAATTAAATAATTTCCACAGGAAGCTAACGTATCATTAATCAAAGAATGTAAGGAACTTAAAATAATTACCCTGTAGCAATCTCAATTTCCTTCTAAAATATTATGAAACAAACATGCTGAAAGGCAGTCTTTTAACTGCTCGTTTGAAATAGGACTATGAAAATATATTTGTAAAACATGTGTTCCCAAATTGGAATTCATTTCCTTTATGTAACCTGGAAGCGCTTCCTAGACAGTTCTGTCTTTCTGTGAAAGGAGTTTCTCTAGAACTCATTTTCTATATAACTACTACTATAATCAATATCATCATAACAAGCCTATAATACATATATGTATTTTTTTTCCAGCTTTTTTGTTATCCGCCAAGTAGAAGACATTACAAGGTTCTTGTCCCTAATCAGTGACCAAAGCTGTCAACCTGGTGTTCCAGTTTTTCCAAAAGACTGCTTGACTGATAGGGACAGAACTTAAGTTAAATACTTAATTACGCAGTAAGTGCCCTTTCCTTTTATGAAGGCTCTCCAGAAAGTAAAAAATGCACACGATATTCTCACCATAATAGTCCCATGGTCTTTAAGTACATATTATTGAATCCATCATGTGAATAAATGTCTGGGGATTCCTTTAGCTTCCCTGAAGTTGGATAAAGGGAGAAACAGGGACAAGATGAAGCAAGGGCAGCCAAGGAATGAAGTCCAGGACTTCTACTTCCAGCCCAATGGATGTGAGTCGTGATGTAGGTGCTTAAATCCCTATCACATAGTCAATGCCCATCTCTCCTGTAACAACTTGCAGAGAATTAGGGTTCTCTCTCTGTTTTACCTGAAGAAATCTGTTCAATTGCTTGCACACCTAGCAATTGCCACAGTGCTGCTTACCCAGTTGCTCACACACACTTGTTTGGGAAGCTTAGGTTCCATAAACAATTTAAGTAGGTGCAAGTCACACGATATATGATCTCTGACAAAAATTGCAGCTTCTGTGATAATTTCAGACACCTGAGTTTCCAAATTAAACATAAAAGGAGCCAAATGCTCTAAGGCAGATACGTTTTTTTTTTCCCCCTCTTTTCAGATGCAGTACTAATAAAGTTTCTCTGTGAATAGCACTCTAGTACCTTATGGAGTAACTATTTATATTTTAATTTGGACACAAAGACTTACTCTGCCCGCAGGGCTCATGGGATGAGCAGCATAATCTGATGTCAAATTATAGTTAGTAGCTTCACATATCATGCTTACTGGTCGCTCTTTCTTTTCTTCAGATGTCATAGCTGCAGCAGTCCTGAAAATAGAATATGTAATAGCACTAGAACATGCTGTGTCTGCAGATTGCTATTAAAAAGCATTCCTAGATGTTGCCTAATAGGAACTGTGTCCTACTTTTCCTATTTTGAAGCAGCTCACATTTCATTGTACAGGTACCTTCACCATGATTTAAAAAGGCCATTAAATTATACAGCAAAGGAAAACTTAAATTTATCACAGATGAATTCTCTATTATTCTAAGGGGTTGAAGGGAGGGGAAAAGGCAGTTATGAGCACGAGGCAGAAATGGTGAGAAACGTTCTTCAAAGACCCCATTTGGCTTTGACCCACTTGTGTGAAAACACTTATGTTTGTTCAGTTTCTCATATTCCAAGTCTCTCAAGGCCTTTCTTTAACCACTATTTCTGGTGCTGCAGCAATGGCAAGAAATAGGACACCCAATACCTGGCCACATATAATATCCTAATGTCTGTACTGTACACTTCTCATACCGTTTAACTTTTTCAGGAAAGAATTTGCTGTGTACACTATAAAATTAATGCTAAGGCAGCAAGACAAATCATTACTCCACTATTCAGAAAGTGTCTAGACCAGCCAAAAAGGCAACCAAATGAGTATTAGGCAAAACAATATAAATAAACTTGATGTTCCCTATAGGATTCAAAAATAGATTCCTTGTTGGTGCTGGACTTTTTTTTTTTTTTTTTTTTTTTTAAAAATAGGCTATTTGCCAAAACTAGAGCTCAATAACTCAAGTGATAAATGGGAATCCACAGTTCTGTTATATAATCAATTTGCACTATTTTTTTAAAATCTTAAAAATTAGTACTAAGTATCGCTTTCATGTAATTAAAAGGTCTCCCTGTAGGTACTCGGGAAAGTTGCAAACTTTGTAATTAGAAATCACTGGAACATACTGCAATATTAACACACTTTAAAAAAATACATATTTTATAGCCTTAAACAGATGTCACTTACTGCTCGTTCACAACAAAAATACAGTTGTCCTGCGATGGCTGTCCCGTTACTGGATGTTTGCAGGTTACTTTTCGTTCATTATGACTGTGGAAGAGAAATAAGAAACTTACATAGATATTGTTCAACTAGACATTGAACTTTTCAACTCAGTTACATAAATCCAGTACAAGCACAGAAGCCCAGTGAAGGTAATCACCAATATTTCATTATGACATGTATCTTCATGTCTCTTCTCATAATCCTTCCACACAAATACACGCCCGCATAAAATGAATTATTTAAAGAATTAAATACCCCGCAAAATACTTTGGGGCAGAGAACAAACATGGAGGAGAAAAGCCTGCTCGGGTGCAAGGTACAAGAGGGGCAGAAGAGCCATTTTTTCCCTGGCAGTGACCTCTTCACTGCCTTGTGACCTCCTCTTTTTTGAGCTTTTCAAACCCTGGAGCTCCACTCCGCTTGCAAACATCATGGTTTCTACCTCTCCAGCTTCCCGAGGCAGCTTGGGCTCAGCACGGCCATCTCCATGTTCCCCTGGTTTCCTGAAAATTCCTTTGGATCACAAGCGTAGGGCAAATTTAGAGCATGCAAGTTCCCTCCACACAAAAGGCCTAATACAGCATTTCCAGCTATGCCCGTGGCTGAAGGGCACGTGGATAAACCTGCCCAAACCTAAACTGCCAGAGCGTCAAGATAACCCAGTTCCTGGAAGCAGGTTACTGGAATTTTAAGTCAGAAGGGTCAGAGAATTTTAAGTTTAGCTTCTAAACAAGCCTCTGTTATAAAAGTGACATCCAAAATGGAAAATTCAGTCATGGGGACTGTTGCTCCAAGAGCACTGCTGTTCAGAGCTGGGACAGGTGGCAGAGGCTCCGCTTTGCGCAACGGGAACCAGCAACACCCCGAGGTCCTAAAGGGAGGTCATACAAAGCCAGAAGGGAAAACGCAGAGGAGGAGGAGGAAAAAAGGGGAGAGAGGAAGGAATGCAGTGACACAAACCTATGTCAGAATGTTCTGAATCAATCTGAAGTCACATATAGAGTCAGCCTTCCAAAAATACCATAATATTTTGGGGCAAAACACTTTTTTCCTTGCTACTGAAACTAATGTCAAGATGTATAGAGGTGTAGCTGATGTTTTGTCTAATCATATATAAAAGGCAAAAAATATCAGCGCGACATGAAATTCTGTGGGCCATAATATACTTTTTTCTAGCATTACGAAATTTTTATAGTCACTGTGCAAAGAAAAAGTGAGGAAGATGAAGAACAACATTTTCTTTCTCCTGAGCTTCAATGCAAATGAGGTCTTATGAGCAATCACTGAAAACCCAACTTGTAGTACTAAGCAATATGATTGCTGTAAGCATGTTTAACTGGATAAATAGATTTTAAACACTTCCATTTGAAAACTCTATCATTACTCATCCAAAATACTGCGTTTTTGAGGTTAATTTAGCTCATATTTTGACAAGACTCCTCCAAATCCTGTGCAAGATGCAGAGGATCTTGATAATTATTTTCATAACCCTCCCACACAACAGCAGGTGAAGGCATTTACTTTGAACTTAATCTGCAGAGTAGGACTAGGTTCATTAAGAGCTACCATTTCATATTCACAACCTTCATGACATTCCATTTAGACAGTCGTTCCGTTATGCACAAACTATCCTTGGAGGTCCCCACACAAGCTTAACGTTTTGGATATTACTTTATAACAACACATATCATTATTATACTCCACTCAAAAAAAAAAACTCTAAAATCTTTCTGCTTAATATCAGAGAGCTTTAATTTTTGTAACCTCCAGTCTGCAATTCAGACCTCCAGTTCTGCATGTTTATGTGTCTATACTTTTCCCTGCTGTAATGATTGAGTAATTTTGACCCCAACAGCTGGAAGCCACTGTGTTCATTTGCTTACTTAGGCAGACATATGAAAACAGAGCTCCTCTTCCTTCTCCCTTTAGGCTGACCTTGGTAACATCAGAGTACCTATACACATACACTGCTGGCCTTGTCCCAAAGGATATAACTGCCCCTTACTATTTTAGCATCCATACTTAGGTTGTATTACTGTTATGTTAAATGCTTGAGCCAAAAAGGGAGAAAAATGCCTGTGTGTTTTATTAGTATTCACGAGTGTACTCTCCAGACTTGGTTTGTGGCATGAACTGTTACTCATTAATATTTGTCACTGGGAGGTGTTGGGCTCCAGAAGTCAGCACAGCTGGCTAAGATGACATTATGAATATGCATTTCAATAGAAAATAAATCATAGTTCTTGCATCTATCGAGGTAACATTCTGTTCTTAATCCCTGCAGTGGTCCTGAACAGTGACCGAGTACAAAAGAATAAAAAAAAAAAAAAAAAGAAGACAAAATAAAGTAAAATATCAACCCACTAAAATTGCTCAGGGGCAGTTTCCATTTTCAGCGCTCTCAGTGCAACATAACTGACAGCAATTTATCAGAATAATTCAAACTTCTTTTTCATGAATTTTTAGACTTTTCTTCCCAATCCACTCCTCTGAACATTGCAAACTTGGGCACCCCGACAAGCCCCTTGAACACAAGGAATTATCTTTTTCAGGTTAGAAGTTCATGGCAACCTTGAATTTGACTCAAGTTGTTTGCCTCCCCACCTGCTCTCCTTTCCATCCCTCTAGGCACTCCTAGAAATGACTCTCTTGAAGTGACAGTACTATTTCACCTATTCTCACTAATGCTCGAAACATTAAAAAAAATAAAAACTACCACCCTTGTTAGAGTGTTAATCTACTCAGTAAATTCACAGTCAACAGGCATCTTATCAGTGACCAAATGGCCATGGATTTAAAGAAAAAAAAAGCACTTCAAACAGATTTCTCAAATAGCATTATCCAATTTTTTAGTATACCCTACACAACTCCGGGGGCAGCACTTCCCAACAAAAGCCCTCCACAATTACAAGAAATGAGTTCCTTGGTAGGACCAGAACCTCCTTTCAAAGCCAGGATAGTTGAGATACACAGGACAAGGAGGGAGAAAAGCAGTGATGAGACAGGCACCCAGCACATGCTGCATGTGATTCCACCTATTCCACACGCATTCCTAGAGCAGTGTTAGAGCATCAAGAAGCCTGCAGGCGCCAGTCTTGTGGGTCAAGGACTTTTGGCACAGCGTATTTTGTTCTTTTCCTGCTCCGACACTTCAACTTTGAATTAATAAGTAAAGCCAAGCTGTTAATGGCAGAGCAACTTGATACGCGGCATGTAACTGAGGAACAAATGTAATTAGAACAGCACATACCCCTATCTTCAGGCTGCAGTCTTCTGAGGCTCATGTGCCCTTCTTTCCTATGGGCTAATAGCTTGCAGATGCTTTCAAATGTTTTTTGCTGGTTTATTTTTTTTTTCAGCTTTATGTTGAATTTTACAAGACTACAAAACTGCAAGACAGCCCCAATACTCTGTGTGTCAATATTTTGTTTTGTTTTGATTAAAACTGCTATGAAACCAGCAAATTCAAAGTTCTGTCCGGTTTTGCCATTTTGAAATCAACCAGAGACTAGCATTTGAAACGGGACATAAGATACGTGGCCCAATTGTACAGCACGATGGACACAGTCAAAAACACAGGGTCAGATCATCCTTCTCCTAGAAAAGAGAAGGTCGCCAAGAAAGATCAAAGTACTAGGGTGGGGACACTTGTTTTGGGGTCTCTCCATTGTAACATTTGGTTAAAATCCCTGTTGTCACAAAAACAACAACAACAAAAAGAAAAAAAGAGAGCAAGGAGAAGTAAAAGAGTAAAGGCCACACTGAGTTGGGCCAGCACCGACAAAGGCGCATCTGACCTTCTCCCACCGAAGTTAAAACTGAATGCCACTTCAAAGTTCCTCTTAGGCCCTTCCTTGGCTTACTCTATTTATATGCTCCTAAATGCTAAGGCCTTCTCATGTGCTCATTCTCTACGTGACCATCAAAGCAAAGGCCGAGTTCTGCTTCATTGAAAGAATATAAACAAAATCAGGAGGCAGGACAGTGCTCTCAGCCAAGCTCCGTATCTCCAGTTCAGAAGCAATGTTCCTTTTGACAAGCGGACACTGAGGGACGTCATTTCAGAAAAACAGTGGCCAAAGAGCGACGGGTGAGAATAAACGGTGCGAGGCAGATAAGATTTATAGCCTGGCAATCTAGTCTTCATTAGGCAAGCACTATAAATCACCAACTCACTCAGAAGGACATAAAGACATTTTATGTGAAAAGCAACTTTACTCATTTCTCATATATCATTCATTGCAAAACAGGAACAAAAAATCATCAGTAAAGGTAAGGACACCAGGCCGGAATTTCAAAGGGAAGTTGTCTTCTCTAAACGTATGCTGAAGTCTTGCATGGACGTTTAAGGAAGAGATGAAAACAGAGACAAACACAGGACAAGTCTGGCCCAGCTTTATTCAACTTCTGTGAAGTATTTAATTTCTGAACTGGGGAAAAAATACATCAGCAATTTTTGCTTTATGTATTTGCTTTCTAATGCAAGAATGCCTCATTTCTAATTGAAAAAAAATGTGGTAACTTATAGTTATCTAAGAAAAAGTTGCCCAAGTTTGGAAAAAATCTAAGTAAATGTAGTCTCTACACAACTGCTAGCAAGGATGTGGTCTGTGGTTGTCCAAACTCTCCTATTTTACTAAATCTGTAATGCCACATTGTACAATAAACAGCGCATGCAAGCACTTTTCAGTTCTTACTGGCACATCCAACACTTATGGGGCTTTTTTCAATTAAGCTTTTAAACAACAACTATGGAAACCATACTGCTCGGCTTCACTGGAAAATACCCGGATAGGGTAACTTCTAACTTTGGGAAGTCTGAAAAAAAGAGGGTGTAAAGAGACAGTAAGTTTAAAAGCATATGAAGCGCTGACAGAGCAGTGTATCATCATATAAGCTGCTAAAAACCAAAGCACTTTGTGTACCCACACTCGGAGCTTTTCAGTCATTACTTATTTCTCAAAAGATCAAACACAACTGCCCTGAAATTGTAAACCTTTCCTTCAGTGGCAACCTCCTAAACATAAGTTCATATTCCTGTGAAAATATTGTGAAAGATCAAGACCTTTTGTCACCTAATTGGATGCAATTAATACACTCTCATGAAATACTTCCAGCTACAGTAACGTTCCAACATAAAACAGTATCTTTCTTTGTAGAGGTTATGTAATTAAGCACAAATATAAGCTTCAAATTTGCAGCTGAAACCCACGCACTCCTCAATGGTTAAACACCTAGGAAGGTTTGGTGAACCGAAGTAAAATATCACTTCTGCTTTGAAACTGTATGCACAGTTTTCCAAGGAAAAATGGGAGGTGCAGGAATATGATCCGGCAGGACCTGGCCTGCAGCCCAGGAGGGCACTGGATGCTCCGCTCTGGGCAGTGCTGCCTCTTCCCGTTGGAGACAGGCAGCAGGTACCAGATCACTAACACTGCCCTAGAGCCCATTTCCCAATTTCCAGCAGGTGGGATGCTGCGGCATCTCCCAAAGGGAGAGGGAGGGCAAAGGAGGCACAAGTTACTGTTTGGAAAGGGGAACAAAACCCACAGCCAACGGCTGTTCCGCTATGCCGAGCTAGTTCTCTTTGCTGCTAATATTAGACCACTCAGATTATCAAACTGAAGTCACTATCATTGAGAGGTGTTAATTAGAAGCTATTAATTGATATTTATTTACACATAGAGCATTAAAGGTTTTTGGAACCAGAAACAGCCCTGACTTGAACTTAAATGGGATAAATGCACTTTGGCTGCATGATCACCACTGCATCACTGTGCTTGATGCAATGCATCGCCCTACATGCTGTAGCTTGGGAATTACTTCAGAGACTTCCATTTCCTCAGCCATCCTCCACAAATCCAAGCTTGATTTTTCATTGACTTGCTGTACAAATTTTACCAAATGCTAAAATGCTTTAATGTTTTCTTCAGAGCTCACTAGACAGAAAGTTACCTCCAAAACTTCTGTTGATGCATATCACTATGCCTGGTTATGCAGGCCTTGGCCTGCATGATTTATTACAGTATAAATGAAATACACTACCTAGCAAGTGATAGTTAAGGAAATAAGAATCTAAAAGGCCATTCTGATTTATGCCTCCACTCTCAGCTACTATGTAGATTCTAGTGTTACTTTGCAGGAAAATCTTACCCTAATAACAGTTTATTTAGGAAAAGAAACTGGGAAAAGTAGGAAAAAAGAAGTTGGAAAAATAAAAGTAACACTAGATTGGGCTTCAGACTACTAGACCACCACTTCTCTTCATGTTGCAATCACTGTCAACATTGACTGTCCTGTCACTTAATCCAGTATCCCTGCACACACACGTTTCACTTCAAAAAGGGAGCTCAATAGATTAAGTAATCAGAGGCCATATAAAAAAAATAAAGAAAATTTAAGTTTTCTTTCAGTAAAAGGAGTGTATTTGCTAACAAGAACAATTAATCCTATGTGCATTTCCTCACCTCATTTTCCTTAAGTCAGGACCATTTTCAGATACACAAGTGCTCCAGCAAGGTCAGTAATTCCTCTTCTCCAAATGGGAGTATTTGGCTAATTGTTACAATTTCTCCCTATTTACAGCACACTATTGTGGGGATTTTTTCCCCCCATGTATACTATGCCACAAAACAAATAAATAAAAATTAATGATCAAGTTGCTGCACTAAACATTTCAGTTCATATGGTCAACACACTGTCAGATTGCAGATATCCACTTTGAAAGAAGATTCACCAATACAGCAAATCCTGGAGAATGGATAAGATACTTAACAGAGTAAAGCAACACTGCAGATTCATTTAAAAGAATGTTTGGAAGTAAGTTACATGTTACTAGTGAATCAAACACTATTCAACACTTTCAGCATCATGGCTGTTATAACCATTGAAGGCGTCTTCACTGAGAAAGGCAAATGAACTGGTAAATAGTTTTTGAGCTTCTCTAGTATTTTTCGTTCAGTCTGTGCCGATAACATAAGGAGACAATTATAAAAATCTAAATTTGAACTACAGAGATCCCCACTTCCTGATCCTGGTCTCCCATAGCAATCTCCAAAGGCAATTTGAAATAAAACACCCTTTCAGAAGACAGTTCAAATAATCTACCTCCAAAACGCAGTATCAAACCAACCTGAAATTAAATGAGGTGATCGCCACCTTTCATGTGTGTTCATTAAAAAAAAAAAATTATCTTGTAATAAACATTTTTATAATATAATCTAAACTCGTTTTGTTTAGTCTAACAATCTAGTTAGAGCGAGGACATCCTTTACAAGGCACTTTCAAGCTAATTACAAGAGTTACAACACAACTCAATTGCTCCATTAAACTGCTGCTGTCACATTGTAAAGAGAAGTAAAGCTGCCTAATTTTACTGAGTTACAATTGCATTTTTTTTCCACTCTATTTTATATTTCAGTAAAATGTTGCTTCCAATTTAATGCCAGGCTTTGAAGAGAAATTTGGTGAAATTATGTTGTGCTGCCTCACAAAACTAGCTAAGCACATCAGTAATCAAAGTCTGATGTGCATTAATGAAGGTAGTCAAGTATCTTATTTCTCATGATAGTCCCAAATATCTAGGGGTATCTTTGCCTTATGCCATCTGCTATTATTTATGATTACTATCTTCATCTTTTTTCTAAAGATTATATGAAACACAGTTTTAGCTATCAATGAAGCAAATCCCAGTTTTATCTCCATCAACATCACATGCTGTGGGAGTTTAACAGCGAAACGCTGTTCAGATAAGTACATGACTTCCATGCTTGCTTCTATACAACCACATCTTTAGAGTAAAAACTGCCATTTTTATTAAATAACAACACACTTCTATTAATTACACTGTACAGCTTTCAAAAGCAAGCCACACTTGCTGCAGCGGAGTTTGATGAAATGCATCAGCCATAGCTAAACACCTCCTCAGCCTGCAGAGGGAGCAAACTGCGGCGAAGTAAACACATTTTCTCCGGGGGGGCCTTTCGAAATCCTCCTTTCAGCTGTCCGACAGACCAAGCAGCTGAGGCACCGGCGTGGCCGCTCGTGCATCGGTCTGGACTGCGCAGCGCATTCAGCCCAAGCCCGTACTCCCGGCTTCCTGCCACAACGGGCCTTATCCTGCCCAAGAAAGCTACGCACTGAAACTTCGCAAAAATCCTTACTCCAAGGACGAGCGGCCACCACTGCCACTCCGACAAGGGCGGTTCCTTTGGCTCTGCTGGTGCTCGGAGCCAGGAAAGCCCCTTGGCCTCAGGAAGAGCAGCAGCCGCTGCTTTAGGTGGTTCGGAAAGACTGACGTGTCGGCAGCAAACACAAACAGGGTTGCATTTGCTTGAAGCCATGAGTAGGCTGGGAAAGATTTCGTACTTTCTCCGCACACTGCCATAATTTTAAAAACTGTTTGCTTTTTTTTTTGCACACTTACTGCTCATCTGTTTGCAGTTAACACTCAACGTGCTCACACTGCAGATTAAAGGTCGTGCAGGAAAGAACAAAAGTGATTTTAGTCTAGAAGAGTGGACACCAACCAAGCTTGTGGACAACCTTGACATGACAGCTCAGAGCAGGAGAGAACAGCTCCAACTGCAAAAAGGCCCCATTTCCTCCCTTTTCTCTGCCTTTAAGTTGTTCGTTCGACACAATTCTTCATCTTATTACCTTCAAAAGTATCGCTCAAAATTCAGCAGGCTGCAACACATCTGCAAATACTCCTTTTTAGGGAAGATGCTGTTACATTAACCAGTATATATACATACATATATATATTCATACTTCACATTATACTTCAACGTGGTGTTAATTTTTTTCCTACACCCTCCTCCTCCTGCACGTCTGCACAAGCCACTACCAGGGAGCGGGTGCCAGAGTTGATGGGCCTAAAGTCTGATCTGCTGCGACAGCTCTTACGCTCCTCTGGTGAGTTCAACTTTGACTGTCAGAAGAAGTGACCGTCTGGGGCTAATTGATGCTGTTAATGTTAAGAACACCTGTCAGCAATTACCCAGCAATAACCCTTTATGGAGCTGAATCCACCTTCTGGGCTGTTTAATAGGATTAGGCTGCAGCTACGATCCCTGGGTTTGCCAGAAAGTCTGGATCGTTCCTAGCTCTGATCAGGAAGCAATAGGAGCTCTGCAAACAGACACATAACATGTCAACCCACACACAAAATTAAGTATGGTTTCCTTTAGGTAGCATTTTAGCAGCTTTTATTCTACATTTTCTCATCTCAGTGCTAAATTTCTTAAGAAAAATTGACACCACAGTTTAGGCCAATTTCTGAAGTAGCAGCAATAGTTTATGAAGTCTCCAGCAATATTATTTTTCATTGCTTAGGAAGGAATCAGGACAACTGAAGGGTAAGGACAATATATCTTCTTTGTAGATGCAAAATATTTTGCTTTCTTGAATAAACAAAAGAATGTGATATAATAACCACAGAAAAAACATTCTGGCTTGCACTACATGGGAAAACTCATTAGAATTATTTACGTGTTTTAATGCACCCCGACAGGTATTTCAAAAGTCATTTAGCTAACAGGCTATATCATTATTCATTTTATCAGACAAAATTTTAGTACTCCATCTGATTAAGAGTTAATGTTCACTACCAGTGCTTTAGTGCAGATTGTCAATCACTTTGAAGCCTGCCAGTTTTGTCTAATCAAACCATTGGCGCTATGCTTTTGAGATTTCCACTTGGCAAAAATCATTTCTTGGCTCTCTCCCCGTATCTTTGGTTTCAACACCTACACAGATTGTTTTGCAGATTGGACTCAGTTCTTTCATAAATGCAGAGGAATGACTATAGCTTATTTAAAAAATGAATCATCAGCAGATTTTATGGATATGCAGGAAACCCACAAGGAAATAATATTACAATTGAATCCCCTACCTTTACATCCTGACTCTCTCAGTGGTCTCCTGACCCCACAACACAACCAAAATAACACATCACTTTTATTAAGAAGTGCTCTGGACCCAGGAACCCACAGCCTTACCAAGAACAACACAGTGGGCTGCCTTCTCCAACTACAATTATAGGTTAGTTGCACAAATACAAAAAACACACATACTCCCCACACACACCCTGGGCAGTACTTCTTCAGGAGCAGACCGATAACCCCCTGAGCATTTTCTCGCACCTGGGGAAAGCAGTAGCATGCATGAAGTCCATAACCGGGTGGAGGCCAAGGAGCCGTGAGCGGCTTTCTTGCACGGATGCTTTTTCCAAGCTGTCGCAAGACTCCAGGCTCCTGGAAGCGCAGCATGCCGTTCAACATCTATATGCAGTCCATCCAGGGCCAACTTTTGGTAGGCTGCTCACCCACATTTTGAGTATCACAGGCTAATGGCATCAGTGACATCCGCGTGAGTTTTCATCCCAAGAGACGGAATTCTCTGAAGAGCACACACTGCCACAGGCCACAAAAATGAATGTAACACAGAGGCAGCTTTATACCAAATAGAGCCCATTACCCGCAGCCAGGACAGAAGTGGCACAAGGTAGCAGCTCAGCCTCTGTGCAGCACAACACACGCTCCCCGCTGCTTGTGACCGGCCAACACGACTAACAGCAGCCATCTGTGCGGGTGGGCTCCGTGCAGGTCTACGCTTCCAGCTTGGGCTGGCTCTTGAGGCCACATCTGTACCTTAAAACTGCCCAGAGATTGTGACTAGTAGCTGGAAATAAATAATAAGAAATTGGAAAAGTTGACACCATTCCACCGTTCCCTCTTGTGCTGGTGCTCAAGAGATGCCACAGTGATCCACCCAAGTCGCGCAGCCAAGGAGGCCCCGCTTCCCACGGCACAGCTTCCCTGCAGGCACATGATGTAAGGTGCCGTGTGGGGAAAGGGATCCGTCCCTTCCGACAGCAGCCAAGTGTTGTTGGCTCAACTACACCCTCAGTGTCAAACTGGCAAACATGCTTTCATGTTAGAGCGGCACATCTGTGCGAGAAATTTGTAACACTGTAATGACAGGAAGAAAAATCCTGGTGCAGACTCCCCCTTCATGAAGTCACCATTTACGTAAAAATGACAAATTGATTTGTTTCAATGCTGTTGGAGTAAAAGGTCAGGGACAGAGGGACACGTAGAGGGCACAGATCCATGTTCATAACGTCCATGCCATTGCAGTGACTTTTTAAATGACAAAAGGAAAAAAATAACATCTAACATTATCCTATTTTGGTGGGAACATTTTATGTTTTCCTAACTTCTTTTAAGAACTTATTTTAGTTTTTCCTACGTTGAAACTGGCTTTAGAAAGAATTTTAAAGGACTAGTAAATCATATTCAACAAGATAAACTAACTGCAGTTTACCATATGGAGCATTACTCATTTCTTGTTTTACCACTAGCAAACATGAACATAAGGAAGAGATTTGTGAAGCAATGATTTTTCAGAGATCCAAAAGTGAAAAGTTTTTGCCTCATTTCTTTTTTTTTCTTTCTAGAGTACATACATTCTTAAAGAAAAACAGGGTTCAGGCCATATTCCAAGCCTCTATTATAGAGTATTTGTAAAGAATGATTTTTTAGAGTATCTCTCACCTTACAGAATGTGTCCAGAATTAGCAACTTCACATATATTTCAGACCTATAAAGATCTCCAGCTACCCAAAACCACTATATATGTCATGTGCTTTCTAGCCCTAAATTCATCATAATACATGTATTATTTACTATGATTTTTATACATATATAAGTGTATCAGAAATTGAACATAATATCAAAGTTCTAGCACCCTTACAGGTATCCAGCCTCTCTGTGTGTGCACATCCCCTCTGTAATAAGGTGATTCAGAGGGTTATATTTGTTTGTTTTAAATAAATCTACTTTCTGTATGTTTACAATCATATCATATTTTACTATTGATAAGGAGAGTTAAGGAAGTATTGAGCTTACACTAAAAATATTCCTTGCTTTTCCTGGATAAAAAGAACATTGTTCTTTTTTTTGGTTTGTTTATTTTACACTCAGATTCCCGCTGTGGCCACCACGGATTCAGGCAGCATTTCTCGATCACAGAAGAGGTACTGCAGACCAGGCTCTTTGTAGCATTTTATTATGCACATCTGTTCTGATCAACATAGTGAGCAAGTATTTTAAGTCAGCTCTTGCCTAGAGCTTTATATACATTTATGTTACTCCTTAATGAAAGATGTTAAAGTAGGTGTCTTACGAAGACCTTGCCTTTGAAAATCTTCTTGTATGATATCTTGGATAAACCATTCCATAAGCATTAAGAGATCATAAGACAATGACAGCTTTAAAAACTGCAACTCCATAAGGCAGGTCTTTGCTTGGAATTAGCTGCTATTTATGAATGCCAGCAATCTTTCTTCTATGCCATTTGAGTCTCACCGAAGAGATCGCTGCGGTACCACAAAGCAGGCGCGCCAAATTTCGAAGACGGGAGGCTGAGGCGGGAGGGAGAGGAGAGAATTCAATAACCATATGTCATTCTGTGTGAAAAAATGGTAGAGGAGTGAGTCTGGCATACGAGGCCGAATGCCACTGGAGTAACTCGCACAGAGGATGTCTGGGTGTAGTTACTCACTTCGCATGGGAAGTTTCCAGATGCCCACAGGCTGCACCATCCCCATCCCCTAGTGCTCCGTGTGCTGCTAACCTAGGACAGGGAGGCCGAAGGAGCTCTGCCCACGCACAGGCTGCCTGAGCCTCGGAAACCCTCACAAGTCAGAGGAACGAAAATCGACAAGGAAGGGACTTCTGTAAGAACATGCAAAATGACTTTTTTCAATTCTACACTAATGTTTACGTTACGCTTTCGCACAAGTTGCACCTTTGTTAGAATCAACAGCAGCAATCCTTTAAAACAGAATTAAAAGACATATTCCCTAGACTGCCAACAAACCCTCTGTTAAGAACAGGAAAGATTACAGGTAATTGGTAACTGTGAGATAAAAATATTCAAATTGAACAGTTCAACCACCTTAATGCATTTTTAAGAAGTAGAAAATGCACAAGACAAAACGTCTGTTTGCAAATCAGTCTTAGAGCTAAAATGTATTTTCTCCTTTACATGGATACTTCTGGCCCTGAGAAAATGATTTATATTGGTACATAGCAATGTTACTTAATGATTGAATGTTAAGCCAAAAAAGCAAAACATGCGTTTTCACTACTTAGCAACAAACAAAAAAGTTCTAGAAGACGAGGAAGATAAAGAGCAAAGCATTAAGACCAATGAATATATTCAAAGGGAATTTTACAGCAAAGAATCTGTCCAAAGCTCTTTGCTTTAAGCCTATTTCACTTCTCAGGCCCTGTTCCCGAATACCAAGGCCAAACTGTAAGAAACTATAAACTTCTAAAATTTTGAGGTAGTTTCCTAATCTTTTCTCTTTTCATAATCTAATTTGCTTCCACAGAGAAAAATGCAGACCACACTGAATGCTCAGAGTGCTGAACATGCTTTTATACCCGGCACTCGAAACACACAACTTAGAGATACTATAATTTGGATAAAATAGTAGTTTCAAAAGCAGAAGAAATATATTTGCCAGGGGTGGGGGAGCAGGGGAGCTCTGACTGGCTCAGTAAAAAAGCAGAGACAGAGGTACCACTTGGCCAGGCGGTGTGCCCTTTTAAATAAACAGATTCCTAATTTAGCTCATCCTAGTGATCCACACATGTCAAAATACACTTCCGAAGCTCTATAAACTTTTGCTCAAATGTGCATTGTATAATTTTTCCCCTTAAAAGGCAAAGCAACAACAAAAACCAACGAATCCTGAAAAAGGATAGGAAAATCGTGAGCAAGTCTGTCATTGCTAGAGGTAGGAAAAAGTAACTGGAAAATTCCAACCATCACCACACTAACTCAGGCTAATAAAAGACTATGGTACTGTTCAGTTAACCACAAAACCAGCGAGTTTCACGTTAACAATTATGTGGAAAAGCTAAACTATCTGTAAAAAGTACTCTTATATCCATGTTTTAGAAAAGCCCCTCTCATTTCACTCGCTCACTCTCTTCTCCTGCCCAACTTTTAAGGGAAATTATTTAAGCAAGTTGCCCTGATTTATTTAAGAATATAGCTGCATGTTTTCCTTTGATAAAGGCAAGCAACAAACTAGAAGTTTATGTACACAACCTAAATTCTAATCAACAGGACAGGACCATAACTGTTTTTGGCACTCAGAACCTAACATAATAAAATGAAATAAAAATAAAATGAAATAAAAATGAAATTAAAATAAAATAAAATAAAATAAAATAAAATAAAATAAAATAACCCCCCTTCCCTATTTTTGTGCAACAACACACTTTAAATATTTTGGAAGATGTATCAGAGCTTCTGACTATTTGTCTACAAAAATGTACTTGGGTTAAGTCCAAATTACATTTTAAAAAGTGATAAAACCAGTGATAAAAATTGATTTATCAAGTTTTAAAAGACTAAGTAGGTAAGAATATCACATTGAAATTAAACATTAATTCTGGAAATTTTAATTACAAAATATGCATATGTGCGACAAGGCAATTTAAAAGGCATTTCCCACAGCTCATTGCTTTTCGTTCTGCTTTAAAAGGCAATCATTTACATCAAGAAACAGAGCTAGAGAGAAACTTACGTTCATAGTCATCTGTAAACTCACATCTATCATAAATACATCAATTCTGTATCTGCAATATGGTATGACCACCTTACTATACCATAAAAATCGTCGGTCGCTGCATTACTGGTATTATCCCCCTGAATGCTAACCTACTACACTGCCTTGCCATCTGAAGCTCTGATTCAGACCATCTAGATTTCAATCTGGAAGCAATTTCCTGAGGGAAATCAATACCAACTTTCACCAGGAACAGCTTCACTGCTGCGAGACTCTCCGAACAGCTGAGTATGTTGTCTTTAGGTCTATTCACCCATCACAACTTGCCATCCTCAAGGAGAAAAACCAAACGGAATGCAGCCAAACCCTGGACTTCCATCACAAAATACTGTTGTGAAGATAGTTTTGCTGTACTTTTCTAGCTATAAAATGAAAGATTATCAGTATTAAAATAAAAACTCTTTCCAAACTGGGATCTACCAAGATTTCTGAATGTAGGAATGCTGCAGAACTTGGAGTTAACCATCCAAATGCTAGGGAAGAGAACACATGCAAACGCAATTGCTTCTGCAACGAGAAAACACTTACCATGAGGCAGAAATTTAAGTGCACTGCAATCATTTAAAATTTAAATTGCAAAGAGATTTTTAACTAAGTAATTTTAATGCTAACAGGTTTTGTGGCTCTATGTATGACAGTCACATAGAAATAAACATACATCCCGGCAGATTCTACTTAAATAAACTCACTGGAAATGCATCTGTTTTTATATTTGGTTCCCTCCCTACACTCAAACACAGCCACAAAATATCATTTGCAGTATGTTATTAAAACTATTATATTGCCTTAAAAACTCTACGTTAAATCAAGTTAACTTAGAGATGTCTATTTTGAGAGTATTTCTGTGCAGTGCTGCATGCTTTTTTTTTTTTTTTTAAAAAAAAAAAGCTCAAATTCCTGCAACATTCAATGTGTTAAAACACATAATCTTGTAGACTAGCACATTTGAATAATAATCTTGGAAGTTATGCAGTCACTGAAAGTAATAAATCAGTAAACACTTAACATCCACCTAAAATTAGGTTTCCATTTAAAATCTTAATTTTGAATTTTACAAATGCTCTATGTTGTCTCACACACATTGTGAATTACTGAAGGCTGGATTAAAAAACAAAAAGTTAAATAAAAAAATACAAGAAAGTGCTTTTTCCAAAGAAGGATGAAAATCTTTATGCTTAAAGAAAGCAGTTCAAATGTATGCCAGAAGAGTAAGATTTACTCACCAGTCTCCAGGGAAGCTCATTCTTTACTGAAAGCTTGACACGCAAACAACAACAACAAAACCACACCACGATGTGAGGTTAAACTGTTTTTTTCCCCCCCTGCTTTGAAGCTGCTCCCCAGCGAGTCCTGCACAAGCCTGACCCGGAGCAAATGCAGCGGAGCTGTCAGGACTCCCAGCGCGGAGAAAGCGGAGCCTGCGGTGATGTCACGTACTTCTGCAATGTCACTGCAGCTCCCAATTACTGACTCCAATCCACCCCTAAGATCAGCATTTCCAAATGTTGGAAAACAAAACCTATTCCACAGCAGAATTACATTTCAACAGGAGCCAAGAGTAAAGATTTTTAACAGTATGTCACAAGTTAGACAAAACATCAGTCAGGAAAAGTGAGAAAACAGATGCTGGCTATTTTGTCTCAATATGTTCTTCCAATTTACCTTGAACGTGCAGAAAGGTTTTATTTGGTGTGCATGTATTCATAAAACAGCGGAATGACCCTCCCTGAGTGGGACAGGAAGGCGACAGACTCTTACTGCACAACACGGCACTGGATATCCTGGACATCACTCTTCAGGACAGAAAGCCATAGGAGGGGTGTCCACCGAAAGGCAGACACCAAGGGGCAGAGCTGCCAAAAGGACTCTGCTTCATCCACCTCCGAGAGTCTCAGCTCCACTCAGTAGTCCTCAGCACAGCCACCTCCCCCTGTCCCAGCGTCTGCCTCTCAACCTGCCTCTTGCCCTGCATGCAGAAGGTCTTGCCCCGGTCACTTGGAGCATCTGGGAGTGCTACGGGGTCAAGTCTGAGAAACTCAAAAGACTTGTTGCTTCTGCTGTCGGGAAACAAAAGCCTAGGGAGTAGGACGAAAGCTAGTGGAAAATAATCCTTGTATGCTAAGGCCAGGAACTTTGGTACCGGAATGGAAGCATTCAAAGTACTAATGCAGGAGGTGAAACTAGATGCACTGTGAAGAACACTGCAGAGAGAAGAATGATCCAGAGATCATTCATGAAGGAAACATATGTGCAGAAGTGCAGAGTAACCAGTCTACTTTAAAAGCATGAAAAGGAGATGAACAGCATGAATGGACTATGTGTTTGGAAAAAAAATACTTTTATAAAAGTTAAAAAGGAAAAAACACCCACACACACACTCTTACAGAAGAGTTTCAGTGACAGGAAGAGCCAGGCTGTACTACAGGCCCCCAGCGTTAGAGCTGGGGGCAGGTATACAAGTAATCTCCTGTATAAAAACAATGAAGTGCCAAAGATTAACTTTCTGAATGATTTCGAATTTATATCACATATTTTTAAAACAGTGCACAGATATTAAATGGTCCTGGACTAACACCATGGTAATTTGGCTAGGGGCAACATAGAGGAAATACTGCCTTTGAGCAACTAGATGAGAACCACACAAGCTCTTCAAGACAGAACAAGTCTGAAATTTTTGGCAGTGAAATTAGTAAAATTATCCGAGATCTGTAAAGAGAGAAAGCAAGAGAGAGGTTCTAAATTCAATTAACCACTACTTATAAAAAATAACATAACATGAAGAAGAGAAATTCTAAGGAAAGGAGAACAGCTAAACAGAAACAGTATAGGAATTTCAAAGTAAAAAAAGTAGCAACTTGAGTTAAGCACTGAAGAAGGCTTGAAGTGCTTGGAAGCGCTAAGGAAAGAAAAAAAAAGAACTGGTATGCGGCTAGAAATGGGAGCTAGCCAGGATGGGGTCCAAAAACTGAGTAATATTCTATCTCAATTTTCAGCATGAACAGTATCAGTCACGGGAGTTCAGAGGCAACATGAACTAATGGAAATAAAATGCACGGAAACAGACTGCCATTGAGATGGGGAAGAAAATGGCCACAGAGAAGCCGCCAAATGCAGAAACGGGATTGACTGATATAAAGGAGGCTACTGCCAGAATTCATTTCTGGACAACAGAAATCAGCATTTATATAAGTAACTTAAGAAAAGTAACAATTTCTGCTGATGACACAAAACCAAAGGACAACAGATAAATGAATTATGTTTGATGAAGTACAAGAAGCAGATGAGCTTCGTACAGAAAGAAACAAATAACCAAAAAGGAGCCATACGAGTGGAACAAAATTCAAAGATGCAAATGTAAGGTCATACCCTTAATTAACAAAAATATGAGTTACAAAACAGACAACTGAAAACAATTACCGAGGAGAGTATCCTCTGTGTTTCCAGCTGGGTCTCACTCAAGATCTCTACACCCTGACTACTTCCAAGGTAAAATATGCAGAAGTCTCCACTTCCTAGGGAATTTTTTTTTGCCACATTTCCTTCTCCCTCTCCTGCCATCATGAGTCAATAACCTGAGAAAAGCTGAAAGATGGTGCAGTCAAAATATTTTTACGGATTATTTCATGGGACTATTCCAATTAATTCGTAATATCTATTACATTAAATTACAACAAAAATAAAAGTTTACCAGCATGACTACTGTTCATTCTACAGGAGAATGTGGGAATATGCCTTATTCAGCCTAGCAGCATGAATTGCTCCAGGACTACAATACATAAAGATGATGAAAAACTGTACAGATATATACCAGAAAAGGTAAACAACACTTAAAACTAAACCAACAACATACAAATTGTCCAAAACAGCGAGTAGTAAATAAAGAGTTTTAAAATTATGCCGGTTGTCTTAATGGGAGTGTTTATATGACTACTCTTCTGTGACAGAGAGGGTAAGCTTCGAAACCCACAAACGCTCACCTTGCACTGAAGTCATGTATTTTAAAACAATTTTACCCATCTGTCACAGTTAGAAGAGCAAAGTCAGAGGTTCAGAAACCAAGCAGAAGCGTTTCCACAGTTCTCAGGAGAGGTCTGAAAGAAGAGATTTGAAGTTAAAAAGCATTTCAGAAACCAGCCAGAAAATTAGGGAGTTTTCACCATAAGTCACACTGCAAGTGGCCAGTGCTTCAAGGACTATACTTTGTTCTCTCACTTGTATACTGCACATACAAAATCAATCTTCTGGTTGAAATTAAGTTAACTTTTTTCCCCCCCTTTTTTTTTTTTTTTGTTATATGATAAGCTTTATAGATGTAATTAATCCCCTGCTACTTCCGAGGCATTAATACCTCTCTTTGGAAGAGCTGTGCAATTTCCAGTGGAATCTAAGTTTCATTAATAACCTCCAGCCCCAATTTCAGGGTGAGATTTAAAAGTAATAACACGTGGTGTGTGAAGACAAAAGACAAAAAGGACCAAGAAAGCTGAAAGGAAAAAGAGCTAGGTTATTTCCTACCCCAAAATGGCAGTTTACCATTAGGCCCCATGCGAGGGCTAATTTTGAATGAGGGAAAAACTCATTATTAATATTTTAATTAAACCAGCTTGCTGCTATTTTCCAGTTTTCTGCTTCAGGAGAAAACAAAAAGAAAAAACATTACTTCACACCAAGAAAAAAAATCTTAACCTTCCACCTCTGAAGAATCTGTGAACTGAGATAGCATACAGCGCTGGAGCATTTTATTCTTAAACAAAGAATTCAGTATCAGAAAAATGTAAGGTAGGTAAAATGAATCCTAAAAGTCTCAATTAATCCTCCTAATCTAAATCAGAGTAGTGCAACTGGTCACAATTCGTGACTGCTGAAACATACTACCCTAGAGAGCTCTAAACTGTTCCAGGAAATCTTCCCTGAAAAGGGAATTTTCAAGTAAGGAAAAAAATTACTTTTTTCTTCCGTCAAAGAGATGTATAGTTTTATCAACATAACTGCATTAAACACGCAGAAAGGAAATAAAATTGCTCTGGACAAATATGTAAAGATGACCACATGCAGGCCTTGCCTATCTGCCCATCAGATTTAGGTTTTTACACTCATGCTAAGGGCTTTAGACACCTTCTTTAGTGAGACTACAGCTGATAAACATAATGGCTATCCTCAGCCTGCCCGTAAGACAAGCACTGTGTTACACTAACCTTAGGTTAGGAAAGGTTTTCTACAGAAAGCAGACTAATACAAAAATATAAGTTGGACAAGACTATTTGAGGTCATCTAGAACAATCTTAAGCTCAAAGCGGAGCTAAAATCAAAATCAGATGAGGTTGCACAAGGTCTTTCCCAGGTGAGTTTCAAAAATCTTCAAGGATGAAGACATCACTGCCTCTCTGTGCTTGATCATCTTGTCAATTTTTTTATTTTATCCAGCCAGAGAGTACTTCAGTGCAACCTGTGACCCCTGCCTCTTGTCCTCTCTTTGGGCACTGCTGGCAAAGATCTCCCTGCCTTCTCCATAGGCCCCTTCTGGGCAGTGGAAGGCTGACCTTACACTGCTCCTGCGCATGTTTGTGTGTATCTGTGCTACTGGTAGGACCAAAACTGGAACCAGTACTCCCGAGAGCCTCAGAAGGGATGAGCAGAGGGAAACAACCACCTCCTTGGACCTGCTGCTTACACTACTGCTAATGCTGCCGATATGTGGTGAGCCTTCACCACTGCTGCAGATGCGGTATAATCATGACTTAGATTCCTGCTTACTGCCTTCCTGCACCTGCAGGACATTTTCTAGGATGCTGCTCTCTGTTTGGTCACTCATCCCCTTGCACATTTGCCTGGCAGAACTTCAGCCTCCTCCTGGGGCTCATTTCTCCCCCGTGTTGAGGTCTCTCCCTCCCAAGTTTGGAGTCACCTTGGGCTTTCCTAAGGGAGAATTCTCTGCCACAGTCCAAGTTAAATTAAAGCAACAAAAGCAACTGCTCATCAACTTACGCGTGCTCCGTCCCACTACCAACCCCAGGGCACAGTTCTTGTCACCAGCCATCAGTTTAAGCCTTCAAACCACGGCCCGCTGCCCCCAAAGAAGCCGTCTCCAGCATCACGGGCCAGCTGACTCGGCACCAGCAGGTGCACGGGGTCTGGCTCAACAGACTCCACACGTTCGCATGGCTTAAGCAGCAACAATTATTTCCTTCCACAGGAAAAAATGAGCAGCAAGATGCTCTGCTGCATTAGACCAAGAAACTGTCTTCCAGAAGAGAAGGAATTATAATCATGCCCACCTAACACCAAACAGGTGAAGCCTCTCGGCAAGGCTGAAGCAGTTCTTGAAGAAGATGAATATTAAGATTTTTGAGTATCAGAAAATACAATCTTATGGACTGCACTGTGTGGATACTAACCAAGTGTGGGCAAGATGCAGTGATCTTCATTAGTTTTAAACAACAGTTAAGCTGAGCTGAATGACAGGTCCCGAGTGCCTGGTTCTTCACAGCAATATGGATGAGGTCTGTCTACACCTTGGGCTCCCATGAAGCACAAAGCTTGTTTCATCATCACACATAATGCGTTAAATAAGAGAAAAACATGGCCTCGATTACGGACCTTGTAGAAAGACGCAGTTCAGCACTGTTTTACCCCAAAAACGGTTAAGTTACTATGCTGGAGGGGAGCAAGGAGGGAATGCTCAGAGACAGCTCGTGTCTGCCAAAAGAAGATGTGGAAAAACAGGAGACCCCACGGCCTCAAAGAGAAGGTATCAGCAGATCCATCTGCAACCCCAGGGCTCATGTGCCTCGGGACATGCTCACTGGCTGGAGGATACAGCAGAAATAGTAACAAACTTATGTAAATTAGCAATTGAAAGCACCGATGAGAAGCTCTAATACTCAGCTTGTTCTGCTTAGCATAAGCTTTATATACCATGAACAAAAATATTAATGAGTTCTCTGGCAGGATTTTTGACTGTTTGCTGTTGGCAGAACAGAAAGAACAAGTTTTTGTCCAAAGGAGGCGGCCAGTCTTGGCTTATGACTGGAACATCCTGTTCTGGCCCAAATATCAAGCAGGTTAAAGACACACAGTAGGAGCATTACTAGTAGGAACGTTTTTAGTACCCTACATATACTTCGATTTTAAACAGTGCAATTAAAAGAAAAAGAAACAACAAAAGTGAAATCGTCTCTTCCTTGCCAATGCTCTTGGTGGAAGAGCACTGTGAAGAGTATTTTTAGCACAACTTCTGGAGGACCAGAAGGATCTTTTAAATCTCTGTTGCAACAACAGCCATCTGTATATTATTATTTTTTTAGGAATGTTCTGCTCAGCTATAACACTTTCTATTAAATACAGCATACTGTATGCCAATCTGAGTGATGCAGTCTCTCTCAGACTATATATATATATAAGATTATATACAAAATATGCATTTATGTGTGTCTTCATATATATATATATATATATATATATATGAACAAATACAAAATGCGGTTATTTCCAAAAACACAGAAACAAAATGAAAAAAAAAAAACAAACAACACAAAATTTGATGACTTATTCACTATAAAATAAGGTTTCGAGCCTAAGCCAGTATCAAAGATTCAGTGTCCCTCAGCTCAGCACTAAAAAATGAATCTTGTAATACAGAAGACGAATGCTCTTACTCTTTTCCCTAAAATCTGTAATAGTCTTCTGCTCCCCCCAGTGGCAAAAAAAAAAAAAAAAAAGTCCAGAAACACCTCACTTGACAAGTCCTATTTCCTCACCTAACATAGTTGTTGAAGGTTCTTCAAAACTGAAATTGAAGGATAAACAAGATGACTTTGAAAAATAAACACAAGTCTAAATCAAGTCATCATGAAGCCACATTTTATGCCAAAAACGTTATGAGAACAGATAAGTACAAAATATCTGATAATGAAAGCAGGTTTTAAACTAATCTATAATCCTCAAGTTGATAGGCATTTTCTTAGATAATGCTAAAGAAAAAAAAAAGCCATCTTTAAGAGGACAAATGCTTTTGATAAAAGTATCAGTAGCAATGTTCTGTTTTAAAAAACAGTTAGTGATGAGACAAGAAAGCTGCTAGTGCCAAGGGTAGATAAGTATCTACCCTTATTCTTTCTGATGGATACTTCATCCTCAACTTGAACGAAAAATTTGAAAATAAATATGTAAAGTAAAAACTGTACTTTCTGAAAGCTAAACTGAATAAATACCTTCAGAAATAATTCTGACTTTCCAAATTTTCTGCCCGCCCTAGCGAAGGGGTGTTTCCTAAGCAAACGCTTGCGCGATGCAGGCTGATCAGCAGCAGCCCTTGGCAGATGCTTTGCTTTGGCACAGAGTTTGCTCCTTAATACCAAAATAAGTGGAAGCACCTCCGCTTTGGTTAAGACACAGCCCTCCTTAAAATCTACAAAGAAAGTTCTGCAGCCAACAGGATGGCAAGGACACAAGGAAATCATGGGAAAATTCAGGTCGTTGGGAAGATGAAGCCAAGCTCTGCATCGTGGACCATGGTGGGAGCATGAGAGACAACAGACAGTTCAGACCAGCTGCAGGCCCTGCAGTCTCCAGCCTCGGAGCTTCCCAGGATCAAGCCCTGGGAGCCCGGCAGGACCTCCAGGCAGACGCCGCTTTGGGCAGGAGGCTGGACAAGAGACTCCCAGGGCCCCTTGCACAGCAGGTCACGTCTCAGCCACCCCCGAGGCACCTCCAGAAACCCTCAGGTACTGCGAGGAACAACTCAAGGTCTCCTATGCACTCACAGAAGTGAGGTACTGACCCCACTTTTGAAGGTCCAAAACATTAATGTAAAATTTAAAACGTCTTTCTTATGAAAATCAATGACCAAGTCTCAGTGGTCCAAACTGAACCTGTAATAGAAAAACACAGCTTAGAGATCATTAAAACCCCTAGTAAGTTTAAGTTGTAAAGCCGTTTAGCAAAAAAAGAATTCCGCAACGTGGTATAATAACAGCCTATATGCTGCACTTTAATATATCCTTTTCTGAAATGTGCAATGTTTACACAAACACAAAAATGATCTCATATATTGAGGTAGTCCTATAGGATATAACAAAAGTGTCCTCAACTGAATTTCAGTAAATTCTGGGTCAGTATTTTACAGTTATTTCAAAGAATTACTGTACTGCCCTGCTTGCTTTAACAAGGAGAGAAAAAACTTCCATTATTTTCTGAGCATATGAAGTTCTTTTGCACGCTCAACTTAAAGCTCTTGGCCTGTGGTTCTGACCATCTCATTTTTCCTTTATTTCCTAAAGGCGAAGGTACCAAACTGTGGGATTAGCTGAAGGAGACAGGAAAACTGTGGTCCAAAACCAGTGAGTTTGAAAGAGCTCATGCCAGTGCCCAAGAGCTTCTTATCTTCATGGGTTATCTTCATCTCTTTGTAGAATCAATTCAAATGACCCACACCTGTTGGCTGCCCAAGTGAATACTACCCAAATTTAGTATTTTACAGAAAGAACAGTGGTACTCAGCCTTGCAGGCATAAGTAAGTTAGCATACTAAAAGCATACTAAAAGACCATGTAGTTAGTAGTTATAAACTTTGTTTTCCTTTGTATTTGGGTTCTGTTCCTAACATGGATCACATGCTAGACTTGCTTGTCAGTAGCTTAAACCATAAAAACAAATAAATTGTAATTCCTGCCTTCAGAGTGAGGACTATGATATAACCAGAATCAGCAAGTCAGCAGAAGAATTTACTGCCTTCTGATCAAATTACTTTCTCAATCAGAAGGTGCAAGGCTTCACTGATTATTACTTAATATAATATTATTGTGAGTCAAGAGTATATCAAATATGACTTCAACACAGCTGTCAAAAGACACATTGTTTCCCTCCATAACTGTGTTATTGTAACAGAGAAGTGAAGAAATTAAACAGCTATTATCTTGTTAAAGTCTCACATCAAGTAGTGTATTTAAGAGCTCTGGTTAAATAAAATCCAAGACTTTTTTACGGGATTTCAACACTGACATGTTTTAATGAATTAACAACATTATCCAGTGGCTCAAAATATCAATTTGCTTATATGCTTTCAATGCAAAGTACTACAGAACAGGATGAGGATGAATGATCGGGATCGCAAGCTGATGAATCACAGAAACGTAATGATCGGAAAAGGCCTTCAAGGTCATCGAGTCCAGCCGTAAACCCATCACCACCACGTCCCTGATGCCCCCTAAACCATGTCCCTAAGTGCCTCGTACACATTTCTTGGACACTGCCAGGGACGGTGACTCTACCACTTCCCTGGGCAGCCTGTCCCTGGGCAGCAAGAGCTTCACCACTCTTGCCATGTAGAAATTCTTCCTAGTGTCTAACCTGAACCTCCCTGGCACAGCTTGAGGCCATTTCCTCTTGTCCTATCCGCAGTTATTCTGGAGAAGAGGTTGACCCCCGCCTCACTGCAGCCTCCTTTCAGGTAGCTGTAGGGAGCGATGAGGTCTCCCCTGAGCCTCCTCCTCTCCACGACGAGGGGCCTGAGTGGCCATCACCAGTGGCACCGTGCAGCGCCACGCTGAGCGCCCAGAACTAACTACAAGTGACCCGGAGTTCCTGGAAGGTGCAATGCAACGGTAGAGGCCGAAGTCCTGTGAGCACAGGATTCCCCTGGACTATTTGGCTTTTCCTACCCCTGGGCCTCGTGGAGTTCGGCACTCACACGATCGTAAGGCTGTGTTTCAGTGCCCAATATTTTATTGACAGTTGCTCGGGGGTCACAAACCCCAGCTAATTACATTTGGAATATGCCCTTTGGCTCTACTTGCTGCTTCGTTAAACTTCCTGTGTGACCTTGGCTAAGCAAATGCTGTTTCCATTTCCAATTTGTAATACCAGGATATAAAATAAGCTCTACAATTAAAGCGAGTAAATGCAACAGAAACTGTGAGCTACTAATGCTTCAACGGAAGGCTGGGGGAGTAGTATCAACTTATCCGGATCATTTAAGCAGCTGGAAATGAAACTCAGCCTAAGCCTAGCAGTACCAGTTTGCAAAAGCAAAGTAATTGGGTTTAAAAAACAGTCAGGAAAGGTCTCGAGTGGGAGTCCTCCAAAGGGCCCAAGCAAGCCATTCGGTTGCTGATTTTCCTACTCCTACCAATGGCCATCTTACAGATATTTCAGCAAGACAAACTCTAGGATATAATTTTAGCACCTGCCTATATCCTATTGCTTGTGATTATTTTCCAAGTCCTGCCTCCTCCTCCTCTTCCCCTCAACCCCCATGCAACTGCTGCCTTACAAGCTGGCAGCGCCCCATGGGACCTACTCAACAACACACAGATTTCACCAGAAAGATAACGTGAGCTGTCTCCCCAGGAGAGGCACTGCAGATATAACCACACCGCACTTGGAGACGCTTTCACAGAAGGCACCAGAGGACTTATTTTGACAGTCTCAAAATGACAGATACTAAAAAAATCTGACTTTGCTTATATAGAAAAGAGAGGTATTGGGTGGTTTGGGATGGAGTGAGGATCTACCATTACAGAAAGTGCCACCAAGTTGCTTTGTCACTGTGGATATGGGAGCCCTGGCACCTCAGGCTCACTTCTCTATGAAAGAAGAAATGTAAAATGCACCGAAAAATTCCCTTAGATTGGCCAGTAAGGAAACAGTTTTTCATATTAGGTAAACTTCTGGACCTTTCAATTTTTAAGTAACAATTCAGAGAACCTTCGTACCTCTCTGAAGCCCCAGGAGAACATTTTTGTCTCAAAATCCCTTATCGTGCTAAATATCATCTTCACACACCTCAGCTTGTGAGGAAAGAATTGGCACAATTTAAAACACAGTGCAATACAGCTTTTTCTTCTTTTAATCTAATTATGGGCTGCACTTAATTTGCCCTAGAAAGAAGATGTTTCTAAAAAGACCCCATAGCAAATTTTGCACTATTAAAAGTTAAGCTCAAGGGTCATTCCATTAAGAGCATTATTTTGCTACCAAACACCATGTTTTCACAGATTGACTAGTCTTCATTTAATTGCCTGTACTTCAATTTTCACGTAGATGGGGGTTTCCCCACTAGCCTGGCTATGCTATGATGCTTAGGCAGTTCCCTGGAAAAAATGTGCACACATTAGTGTGCAAAAAAAACAAAAAAAATACAAAGGCAACATTCTCAATATAACAGACAAACAGATGTGCAGAGCAACTTCTAATACTGAAGCTGAATTCATCACTTCCATTTTACTAGGAAGCCCTTTTTGGTTTAAGACTTTCAGATTAACAAAAAAGATATATATGAATATATGATGTACATGAATATATATGAGCTGAAATACACCAAAATTAACTTTTCATTCCCTTTTCACAAAGGCAGTGCTTTGGGAGAGCACCAACTTGCTTTAAAACAGACATAGTGCTGCATGATACATCTTTCCATTAAATTCAAATTAGTTTCAAGATCCCATAACACAATTTTAGTTTTCTCAAAGCCATTAAAATGTTAAATATTAAGCCACTGCCTTCCTATCACAGAACTGAAATATATATTAGACTGAATTTCCTAATGATATTTCAGATGTTAACATTCTTCCAAGCAGAAAGTAATATTCCAGATCCTCCTAAAAAATACATAGGGGTTGTGGCAGGGAGGAGTTCCTATCTATATATAGCTGATGACATTGCATAAGGTGATAGATGTTTGCATTACTCATGTTGCAACATGTCCAAAGCAAGTGGGAAAAAAAAAATACTAAAAATCTGCATATAATTGAGAGACATTCCCATACCTTCCCCCTCGCCCCTTTCCCTTCTCCATGCCCTTCTTTGGCTGTTACACAATGAACTTCTGACCTACAAAAGGGAATGTTTTACTCTTGACCTTCTTTGGGGAAAACATAAAATTCCCAATATTCATTTTATGCAAAATCATTTTCAAAAGGCTTATTGCTACATTCCCCAATACATATTCATTCTGCTGAAGTCTGTCAGAATTTATGGAACGATCTAATACCCATTTTTACCAGTGAACCTTAATTCACTGAAAAAGTATAGAGAATTTTCAGCTTGTTCATCTGGGATTTAGTCACCTCCTTACTGGTACAAAGTTAGAGATGAGAAGGCTTTTTTAACAAAATAAGTAAGTTAAGGCAATTTACTACAAAATAAGAACAAGCAACTTGTAAGGAACCTATAACATTTTATGTTTTCATTTTAATGAAACTGTTTCTCATCTCATACTACGTACATACAAAAAGAATTACATGAAATCTCAAACCCAATGCAGTCATTATAGCCAATTAATTTAAATGGGTACTGCTGTGCAAAAAAAAAAAAAAAAAAAAAAAAATTAGCTTATGCTTGTGGTACACAGCTTTATTCCATCCTCTACTCTATAAAATGAGTTATTGAAAAATAGCATTCTTCCCTTGGAAGTATCAGATTGAAGCGCACTATCTAAAATGGGTCAAGAAAATTGGCTGCAGAAAGCCAACAAGGTTTTTAGACATAACCTTCAGTCTAAAATTGTCACAGCTCTCCATCTGGCACATGAACTGAGTGTGCGCAAGTGTCAGCAACAGTAAAACCTTTCACTTAAACCTGAATGGAGAAAGACTGAGCCTTCACTGAGCAGAATATTTTAATCGCTCAAAAAATAGCTGGGAGGCAATTTAAGTGATATACATACTGGAATTCACTTCTCCAGCTTCCACATCTCTTCTCTCGCCCCCCTCTTCTTTTTATTTATTTTTTTTTAATTCTCTAAGAATATCTTTATTAAGCAGCAAAAAGTGTATTTAGACACTATTCCAGAAGTGGTGCATACCCTAGACGTTCGTGCAGATGAAACGCTTTCCACAAATTTGGTGGCTATGCAACTGAAAACCACTGAAAATGACTAAAACCACTCCAACAGTACAACATTCCTATGAGCATACCATTCCCTAATGAAGAGAATACCATATAAGTCAGAAAGCTTTTATTGACTTGAAAACTGAATCAAATTTTTCATTCTCTTCAATAAATGGCAAACAAGGTGAATTATACGCTTTAAATTGCTTGTCACATAAATGGACACACTGAGGATGCTTCCAAACGTTTAAGTCTTCTAATATATCTTAAGGGTAGGTCTACAAGGCGGAGCCATAAGAATGAAAGAGATTAGACATTTTGCTATAAATTACAATATTTTCACCTACAACAGATTCTGTTAACGATTGTCAAGCAAAACGACTTAATGGTAACATTCTTCGAACAAAACTGTCTACCGTGTGATATTTTACTTTCCAATTCAAAACAATTAAAGTGCATTCAAAGTGAGCTTTAATGACCAGCAGCTATTCCTCTCGCATCCTAAATATAATCATAGACATCTAATATACAATAATACCGATGTGTGTATTTATGCACATAAATATATGCACATCAACAGGCATATAGGAAATTTAATAAAACACTGAATACAATTATAGCCAAGCAAAAAGTGGAACATAAGTGTCAGGTTTTCTGAGGCATCCAATTCACCTCTTAAAGCACAGTGGCCATTAGTTGAGTTCATAAATAGAGGGCAATTTTTTTTTTACTGCATGCTACACAAGACCAAAACCCAATTATATGCTGTGGAAAATGCGGGTATGTAACAGAAGGACTGCCTGTAAAACTTCAGTTAACCTTTATAACTAGAATCACAGAATCACAGAATGGTTGAGGTTGGAAGGGAGCTCTAGAGATCATCTAGTCCAACCCCCCTGCACATGCATGGTCACCTAGAGCACGTGGCACAGGACTGCGTCCAAGTGCAGGGAGATTGGAGGACCTCCACAGGAGACTCCACAGCCTCCCTGGGCAGCCTGTGCCAGGGCTCTGGCACCCTCACCGTCAAGAAATTTTTCAGTAAGTTCCTGTGGAACTTTTGGTGCTTCAGTTTGTGGCCATTACCTCTAGTCCTGTCAGTGGCCACCACTGAGAAGAGGCCACCCCATCCTCCTCACTGCCTCCCTTGAGGTCCTTATAGACACTGACCAGGTCTCCTCTCAGCCTTCTCTTCTCCAGGCTGAACAGGCCCAGGAATTTCTCTTTTTGGAAAACTAACTAAAATCAGCCCTTATTGCAAGGAAAAGATAATTATTATTATTATAATATTATGTTTAATGCTTTAAATTTCTGTTTTCTGTGAGACTAATGCTGTTTCCTTCCTGTCTACAGAACAAGACGTTTTATACATGTTATTTGGAAGTGACCAAATGCGAGCGGAGTCACTCTGGAGCTCGGGCGTCCTCGGTGAGGAAGGGCAGGCTGAGGCACTCGCAGCACCAGGCGAGCGCGGCCAGGCCACCTGAGCGCTGCGCTCACTGCCTGTGTTTGCCCTTCCCTTCTCCCCCGGCCATTCCTCGCGCTTGCTCTTCAGCCGTGGATCCGGGCCTGTCTCACCTGCTTGGCCCCTTCCTACAAGACGCCTTTGCTGTTCAGCTGGAAACTCTCCTACAACAAATCTGTTGGACTTCATGTTCTCCACCTCTCTGAGAATCAGGGAGGATGGCACCTTCAGGTGGCACTCTTACAAACCTGCACATTTATGAGATCAAAAACCTATTCTTAAAAACACATTAAATGCTTTGGAGTTAAAGAATCAGCCCAGCAAAACCTGTTGCACCACGCAGGTTACCCCTGTTGTCTTTTGCTTTTGTCATTTGCCAGGTAACAGCATTTACGCTCACTTTGGCTGTCAAAGCACAACCCTCTGCACAGCGGAGCCTCGACGAAGTTTATTATGCCCAAGCTTTCTATCATTTGCGATGACTTTGTCGAGGACCCGGCATGAGAATGGCGTGAGCTGCTGCTCACCAGCCCAGGACTGGCCCCCGCTCGTCTCAGCCCTGCCTCCCTTGTAACCGGGAATGCCAGGAAGGCTGCAAAGACAAAGCCTGGTGTTTTAGTGAGCTCTCTATGACTATGGACCAAGTCAATCAAATAGTAACGGGGTTATGTTTAGCAAGGATCTTTTCCTTAGGCCCAAGGAGTTTAATGACAGCCAGTTCTTCCCACAGCACTTCTAGTCTTATGCAGAACAAAAGACTTATATAGTGCCATAACAGGATCAAGAGCCTGACAAAAACATATATATATATATATATGTGACATGCAAAGTGTAACATCTTCAATCTCAGTCCAGTGAGGAACAGTATTTTAGGGAGTAGTTCTGTGTCACAGCTGAATCCTCAAATCACACAGAAGCCTGGATACCTGGCTGATCTTGCATCATCTTTATTCACGAGGGGAAAGGATGATTGGGAAGCAGAATTTTGGGAAGGGCAGGAGGGAAGAGGAGTCTACCACATATTTTCAAATTGCATTATTGCATTCTACAGGTTGAATGCACATACTTTAAAGAATTTAAGTCATATTCTGTAGATACGGTAGGGAGAATGTAAGCTTTAAAAAAAATTAATTGATTTGATAATACTTTGAATACTTCCAACACTGCCTTCACACAGTTACTTAAAACTTAATTAAATGTTGATCTGTATCACGTACATATATTACCTATAGTATCAGTGCTAGAAAATTGTTCAGAAATTCCTATTACACGCTACCAAAGGTTCTGTGAAAAATTCTGTCATAACACAGCACCTAGGAAATTGCATTTTTGATTTCTTGGTTGCTTAATACATGCACTTCTATCACCAAGATTGAACCGACAACCGTAATTAACTTATGCTTTTTATTAGCAATTTGCACTGAGACAAGTACAGTAAAGATCTTTCAGCATTGCCTTATATAAAAATCTCTTTTGCAAAAGCAGCTCCCTCTAAAATGTGAGATACACAAAACAGAATCTAGATTAAACCAACTTAGAACACAGAGACAGAAATCACTGCTCTTTTACATGACAGTCGCTGCATATAGCACAGCTAATTACTTTCTGATCAGAATAACAACATATATACATGCCCATTTTTAGGGGCTTTTGAGCTAAACAGCCTAGCATTCCTGTTGAAAAAAAAGCACTCCTCTCTCAGCAGGAGAAGTATCTACCGCATGCACATCAGAATTACTGTACCGAAGCCAGGCGTTACGCGAGCAGCAGCAGGGACGTCTCCAAGAGGCTCCGTGATGCGCAGAGAAGCCTGAAGCCGAGTTTTGCCCGAGACGCCCGCAGGCTGGAGACAGGAGGCAGAGACGGACGTCAGCGAGCCAGCCCGCGCGCGGCTCCTGCGCCAGGGCCGGCGGGAGCGGGGACGGGCACCGCGGGGCTGCGCGCGAGCGCCGCGCGGCCCCTCGCTGCGCGCTCAGCGCGGCCTCGTGCTTCCTGCCGGCGCGACACGGCCTCATCACCAACCGTTTCGGGGCTTTAACGCAAAGCCATTAATTGGGACACGCGAAACCCGGCCCACGGGCGCTGTTGATTTTGTTCTTTCATTAAAGCAGAATTGATGCCCGTAGCGTTATGTGCACTATTCTCCTTCAAGGCATCCTAAGGCTTAAATCTGATCGTCATGTGCTCCAGTGTAACTGCCTGACGCCACTGTAACAGGCTGAAAACCTTTTCAGGGTGCTGTATGATTCGAACACTAAGCAGCACAATTCAGAAACTGGATAAAGACAACAAAGCTGTGTAAATGCTCTCCAAACCACTCTGAGATTTATCCTATTCTGGTGACTTCAGATCAGCCTTTTTATTTTTTCTGGGGGTGGGAAAGGTGGGTAGGGGGAAGCAGGGGCAAATGAAGGGAGACTAGGGCTTGCCCAAGAAGCAGCTCGCGCTACGTTCAGAAGAACTTTGCTTCCACTTTACATCTCTTTATACATAATCAAACCATTTCCTTTCCCACTGAAACTCCTTGTTTTGGTATCAAAAGCTGTTTTTTATTCATATGCATAAACTGTATGTCAAGGAAAACAGGTATTTAAGCACTTCCCTACAGAGATTAGCATCTTTTAATTCCCCCAGAGACAGACACATGTTGTGTAGAGGTCTTCAATGTTTTGTTTTTCTACCTCACAGGCTTATTTCCATATTTATTGTATATGCATTTTTTAAAACCAAAACAAAGCCTCATAAAGCAAAAGACAGTTTAACAGTCATTGCATTTATTTCTTACCTCCACAACATCTTTCCCCTCTCCTGGGCAGACAAAAGCTCTGCCCCAGGCAGCAAGCACTTTTTCTTTTAAGTGCTTTCCTGCTTATCATTCAAGCTTGAAGCAGAGCCAGGCAGGCTGCGAGGCTGTACAAAGGCGACGCAGCCCAGCTCCTGAGCACCAGCTCCTGAGCACTGCCACAGCTGGGCCCGGAAGAATTTAAATGATTTTGGAATGAGCGCTGCCGCTTGGGAGGCATGGACCAAACCCTCGGCCTTTCGTCCAGCACACAGAGATTGGAGCAACGGTAGAGAGACAAGCAAGACATTAAGCCTGGGTTTCACTGGCAGCTGCACCTTGAAAAATGAGGCTTTGCTGCCTATCTCAAAAAGTGTAATATTGGGTATGAGAATCTGCACCTTTCGTCACAGCTGTCAGGAATTTATTGCATGCTTCAGTGCCACGCATTGCAAAATCCTCCTGGCAGGAAAACATAAAATATTTATGAAGGTAATTAGTTTAACATTCATCCTTGCCCTTTGCCTGTAAAGGCAGACAAAATGATAGCTCGGACTTTTACTTCACAAATTCCTTCCAGGCACAAACCCAGGAAGGAGGAGGCGCGATGGAGCTGCGCCAAGACCAAACTCCATCTGCATGAGCCAACTGAAGCGCCCCATTATGGATAACACAGAGGTAATACCGCACCACTTTTAAAAAGATTAATTATAATCACATAACTCTAACCGCCTTCCTTTCATGTGCTGTGAATACCACCTTAGTATTTAGCTCTCATACCTATACATATTAAAACAAAACAGAACAACTTGTTAGGAGGTCTAACCAGGTGACAACATTCTAGAGCCTACCCCCAGGTTAAGAAAAATCTACTCCTCAACCCGAATTTCAGTATTTCCCTGCCACCTAATGAGGCCAGCAGTCATTCATCTCTTTGAGGACAGAGGAAATGAGTATTATATTTCATATGTTCTTCTAGACTAGCTCACCCTCCTCCCCTAGCCTGCCATCATTCAGCCTAACTGCTGCCGCACTCTGAGCTTCCTCAGTTGCTCAAACTGAGAAAAGGCAACTCATTTTCTCCCAAGTAAGAGAAGTTTTCATCCCCATAGGACCCATAATCAACTCCGCTCTTTTTGATTTCTAATTTTTCTATAATTGCTACTAGAGGAAGATCAGTTCTACAAATCTGAATGTAGCTAATCACTAGTTTGTAATTGCTAGACAGAGAAGTAAAAGAGAAGAAGCCAAATGAAAATCCATTAAAAATGAAACAAACACTATTCTTTCAGTTCTTTCTTCCCCCAAATCTCATCATGCTGAGCACAAATTATGAATTTTCTTAAAGCTATAGAACAGTTTCCTAGTTCAGTCTGCTCTGAAGCTTAATTTTTGTAGATACTATCTCCCAATTTTTCAATGAAAAAACACTCTCTGCAGTTTTTTGAATGCTGGCAACATCTGGACAACTTCCTAGAGGAGATTAGGAAGTTTCAGGACAGAAGATTTTTTGGGAAAGAAAATTCCCTCCTTTTGATGAATCTGTATTTTACTCTCTTTATGACCTACAAAATGTAACTACGTAAGAACATCAGTGAATTTGAAAAGCGCTGTGGAAAACATGAAGGCAAAATATTTTTGGTTTACTAACTAATGCAAAATGCTATTTGTGAAAGAAAAGCCTCTCACTGAATTTGAAAGTGTTCCTCTAAAATAGTTTCAAAATCCACAAGTGTGATTAAAATATTTTACAGTAAGTGAGGAGAAATTTTGCAACTTGCAAATTACTAAACACCTCTTCAAAGAAAGATGACAAATACATAATTAGAAAAATAAACCTTGCATAAAAAATTCTCTAAAGATAAGTACTCTTCTGAACTGCGTGTTAGCCTTCACTGATAAAGCCGGTATAAGACTAAAACAACAACAAAAAAATAGAACTGGAGGCTGAAGCATTTCTCAAAAGTTGCTATACTGATATCCAAACAAAATCCCGCTGTCACACAGCACACCAATACTCTGCCAGACCTCCGTATGTTGAAGTAAAGATTCCAAGTTCAATGAGCCCTAGAAAGATATAATGAGAATTAGATTCATTCTGCACAGAATTAGAAAGTATGATGGAAAACATTACAGCCAAAGATGGGAGTTTTGTTTTTTTTTTGTTTTGTTTTTTAAATCATGAAATCAGGTGGTGAATACTTAAAACATCTTTGCTTTTTTCTAAAAGCTCCTTAGCAACAGTTCACATGCAAACATTTTGATGGTCCGTTCTGACAGCAGAGCGGCTCATTTTAATAAGATCAGTGCTCTGTATTATGTTTAGCTGAATTTTAAGTCTCAGCAAAGTCCCCACTATTTCAGAATGAGTTTTAAGCTTATAACTAGGCTTAATATGGATTTTATTAGAGCTTTGACTTACGCAACTCATGTTTTTACTAAACATGATAAATTCTTCAGTAAATTATATACAGCTGAGTTCTACAACAGAATTTAAATTTGCTTCTGGCAGACTAGAAATGATCCCACAATCATATTCCATGCGCATCTCTTTTAGGTCTCTCTTCTCAGTTCTGGCATGATCACACAAGCAGCTTCCTTGAATTTGCCCTACTACAAGCAATAACTCAAACCGCCCCTCTAGAACACTAGATCACAGAAATGTAAAGTTTCTTCCTTCTCCACATATGTTTTGAAGAAATGTGCACCAATTTCAAATCCTTTTTCTCCATTATTTACTCTTATCTTAACCCTCAGCTGATTATTTTATGACGGATGGCCTTTTCAAGTGCAAAGAACATTTTTCAAGCATAGCCAAGGAAGGGTGTATACCTGGCTCTAGAGAACCACAGGAAGAAATAAACATTTATCATGGGCAGAATTCTGTATATGCAAAGTTCAGAGATGAGTCATTTTCTCTTATTTCCATAGTACCATTACGTCTTTGAGTCTATTCATAGCTTTGTCTGTGCTACATATTTATAGTGTGTCAATCACCTAATATTTAAGTGCTATACCTACGGGTATATTTTCCTTTCCACACTGTAAGCACATTAAATAGCTGTTGAATATTACTCAAGTAAATTCAAACAGCCAGGAAGAAAAATATTTGAAAAAAAGGAGCACCTATTTATATTCATATCATTTGGATAAAGATATCAGGAAACAACAAACACCAAAAGCAGGACTAGGACACACAAATAGTATAGAAAAAAAGTTGTCTCTGTGGTGTTTGTTGTTGTTCTTTCAAATACCTTGATTTGCACTATTTATCAGAACTGTTAACTCCAGAAACTCGGGGAAGCAACAAGTCTCTTATCCCACCACAGGTTTAGCATTCTCAACACACCTACAGCCAAACTTAAAAATCACAACACACAAGCTTGGAACTACCTTAGGGAGTTTGTACAACCTGCCAAGAGAATAATAAAATACCCGAGCCAAGAACCTTCTCCAAAAGATGTCCTGCTCAGCTTGTCTCTTCACTTGAAGGCTTCACCTGGGAGAATTTTTGGCAGTTATATGACATGATGCGGGAAAAAAGATCCACAAAACATATTTGCTGCATCAGAAGAGACCTGTATTTTATTCCTTATTAAGCTACTCCATGTCTCTGAGTAGGCCTGACTCTTACTGTCCCAAGCTCTTTAGGCGCTCACAAATTAGACTGAACAGTCACTTGGATATAGGGTAAAACACGGTGTGCTGTGAGTTCCTACACTACCATGTATGTTTATATTGTCATTTCCATTCTAAACGTAAGTATACTAAATGTTACAGATACAATAGCTTGTGTTCACACTCTTGAGCAAGAAAAAAAAAAAAAAAGCACACTATTACATTTTCAATCCAAAGCTTAAAAAAAAAGCAGCCTGTGTGCTGGTCTTTAATATATGTCTGGAGATTATTCATCTGGAAAATACACCAAACAATGGGCCAGAACATATAAAAATGCCAACACTGCTCAGATTGTTAATGCTGTTTTCCAAGGTAATATACATTTATATTAGCGGGTCTCTGAAATTAAGCTCAAGCCTGAACCACCTTTCTCAAAGCTACGAATTTGCCTGCTCTCACAAAAGGCTCTAGCTACCCACAGTGATAAACAGTCTACAACTTCTCCCCAAAACAGATGGAGCTTCCCCTTCCATTAATCTCCTAGCAAATTTGCTTTAGTTTTGAAAATAGCCATTAGTTACAGAAGCACAAAAGACAGGCAGGAAAAGTGCCTGACAGGATCTCTACTTTTAAGGCAAATCCTTGACAATCTCTATTGTCCACCTTATTAGTGCCATCCCCTTTATTTTGCACTTATTTTTAGAACAGCCATTAAAAAAATTAGTAAGTGTTTCCATATACAAATTCACTTCTCTTCAGAGCAGAACCCGAATGCTATGCTTGCTGCCCGGAGTAATTACATTTTCTGCATGTTTTCCATACTGCGGAAATGGTATAATGCCAAGATAGGTGTTGTTTTGGCTGACATCACTGAAGACTCGGGTGGCTGGAAATGCATCCTTCGTTTCATTTAGCATCAAAGCACATAAATCACCTTTCAGTTTTAGATCTGTTAGAGGACACAGGTGACATTAAGCAGTCAAACACAGGTTTCCCTGCAAGAACCATTAAAGCTCAGCAGTGCTCTTGTGTTGAAAGTCTAACAGTCTTTCTGCAAATCCTTACTTAACAAGCACAACACAGCATGAGTCCCTTTTATTAACTAATAAAGCTCAAGTTAAAACTGCTGAGACACCTTTTGGAAAATACCTAAGTTCTCCCTGCAACCTAACTTACTGGCTAGCTAGTTGAAGCTGTCTATAAGGCTCTTAAAATAATTTGGAAAAATGATTATGCATGTATCCATTAAGTTTTTTATTTTGATGGAAATAATCCTAAAGTTAAAAAAAAAAAAAAATCATTTTGCAGAGATATAACTTCATATTTAAAATCAAATATAAACATTTACACAACTTACAATTAATCCAGAAAAAGATGGTTCCTGAATAGCTGGTTGACTTATTTACCTGATGTGGAGCTGCTGACATTGAGCAGAGGAACAAAGCTTGAGGCCTTTGGTCTGACCTTATATACCCTTTCTTAAGGCGGAGAAGAGAGGAAGGGAAAAATAAGACTTTGTCAGAAACCTTGAAGACTGTATGAGTCAGACTAGCAGAGACCATTTCTGTCTCATATTTGGTTGCTTTCTGGCAGCTACAGAACAGTTCACAATTTTTTTTCCAGGAAGTTTTTGCTTGCTTTTCCATTGACTTCTTCAAAATCCCTTTCAACAGGATAGGGAACAAAAAAAAAAAAAAAAAAAAAAAAAAAAAAGCAAAACAGCAAAAACAGCACAGGAAATTATTTTCCTCATACTCAATTAGTCCCGAAAGGGAAGAGGAGACTACGCGAGGGGCAGGGCATCTGGAGCCTGTCGCTGCAGAGCAGCCAGGCAGAAATTGGCTTTCCTGGAAGCCGCTTCCAGCGGCCTCTGACAGACAGCAGGGTAATTGCTACATCTTCCTGCATGGATCACCACAGAAATCTCCGCTCACAGACTCGTTGGAACAGACAGAGCTGGGCAGGCCTTTCACAGGATATGAAGACAGTAAAATTATAGTCAAATTTGAGCCTTAATGCTCCAGGATGCAACTCCTCCAGGAGCTACTTGGCTTCAGGGAGTTTGGGACGGCACGCGCCCTTTCCCAAGGAGATCTGGAACACCAAGCCGATCCCAGATCTTGCGTTCTCTTCCACTGAGTATGAGGCCAAGTCATGGCACAGTTCTCTTGTGGATATTACAGTCCGCATCATGCTTTATTTTTTAGGATAAAAATATTTATTTATTTATTAAAAAAAAAGGGGTTTAAGGCTTTTCCAGATTTTGCAGTTTTTAGTCTCTTCTGACTCAAGATTTCAAAGAAAACAAGAGAAATACATATAAAAGATTGAATTAATGCAAGTCAATAATGTTAAAAAGCAGGAACTTCATTAGCCAAAACCTGGCATACACTCACCAGGTGAAGAACATAAATAGGCAAGACACAGATTCCTGCCGATTAGAAAGATATTTTATGCAGCATCATACATTTTCATATAAAATCCTATGCTGCGCTGCAGCCCAACTGTATATTATGTTCGAAAAGCCTTGCAACAATGACCTTATTTAAGCTCTAAGTACAAATTTAGTATTTCTGTGGTAATTATGAATCAATATTAATTACAATTAGTATCTATAGTCTAGTGACGGCAAGCCCTAATTTGTCAAGCCTACAGTGCTCAGATTTTATATATTAGAAATTATTACATTAGAGCATTATTGCACTCTCAATTGCAAAGACATGCCAGGTGCACTGAAAGAGCACAGAAGTATGAAGTCACCAGTTAAAAGCAAGACTTAGGAATATTTGGTCACAGAAAGGTGTATTAGCAGTGTTTACCCCTGGCATGCCTTCTAGCTGCCAGGTACCAGCAGCGGGAAATCAACCCCAAACACTAGGACATTTGAGCATCTCCAGCCTTGCAATCTTTTCACCTAGAGGAGACCACTCCTGAGCACATGCACCTGGAGCTTAGGTTTCACAGGAGCTGGTTGTTGAGAACTGGAAACTTCATAGACAAAATAACAAATAAAAAAAATAGCTTTCAACAAGCAGTTTCAGTGAACATGCCCACCCTGATGTTTGCTCGCAACCCCTGTCTCTGCCTATGATAGGGGTGTGCTCACGCTGGGGGGCTGCGGGAAGCGCCGCTACATCAGCCTCGATATGATACCTTCTGGGCTTTTTGCCATACTTGTACTGAATTAATCAAAGTTACAGGAGTAATATTAAAAAAGTTAATTCTGTCATGAATTTTAAAAAAAAAAAATCTCTAAAAGGATTTTTTAAAAACAGTTCACTCTGAATGCTAATATTTTTCCCATACTTTAAATTGCTATTTTTTATAGTTTTAAAATAGGAGGTAAAAATCAACAAAATTTCCCTAGGCAATAATCTAGCACTGCCAACGAATCTAAATGAGTCATCCAGAAAAGTCACAAAAAAGACACTGCAAAAACTTAGTAGAAACACAAATATCTGATTTACACGCACACTGATATTTTAGTACAGACCTTTTATCACCATTAATTCACCGTCATTCAAAAGTTATATCATCACTTCACATTTCAAACATTACACACTAACGAACACCAAGCCAAAGTTGTTTGTCTCCGCTAAGGATGCATTCTGCCCACCTGCTTTTCACTGTTCAGCACTACTTTGCAGCATACAACCTTCTTTTTTCTTTTTTTTTTCTTTTATTTGGGGCTCCTACCTGCTTGAAAAGTGCCTGGTGTGAGTTGACTGATGGGCATTTCAATTCCCTGCTGGGTCCCAAGGAGGAAGTTATTGTTGATCATTAGCCAATTTACTCTGTCAGGACAAATTATTTAGATATTTATTTTAAAGGCAAGACTTAAGTCTTTCTGCTCTTTTAGGCCTCAGTCAAAGATCCTCAAAAGCAAACATTAATGCTGACACATTTTTCCGCAAGATGTCCACTTCCTTCAACGTTCCCAATTGCACTGATGCAAAAACAAGTATTAACCCTCAAATATAACTTTTTTTAAGACTAAATCCTGTCCAAATACTGATAAGATTAAAACTTGTAAACATAAAATAATCTCCATGTATTAAGCTGAGCCTCGCATGTTGTTCCTGTACTGGATGACAAGAACAGCAAGGTTGCCAGAGCGCTACACCGTAGCTATTTATAGGCCCTTTACACAAGGCTGGGATGGAGATTTATGGCAGATTTATGGCCCTAAGAACTTGCTAGGTGTAAGAAAGTGCCACGAGGACAGCGGCACAACTTAACATTTGCAGCCCAGGCACTATAAAGCTCTTCTACAAAGGCTAATGCTTTTATCATTCAGTGAACTACTGATTTCTAGAGAGAATCTGGGGAGAACCCACAAAGCTTTGGATACGACTGCAGCTGTGTCCTCTGCCCTGTCCCTTCATTAGATATTAATACAGCTTCTCTACACCTAGCTTTTTATAGAAGTAAAATGGTGACATGAAAAATGTATGCTACGTGATACATAAGACTGCAGCACATATCTTCATGGGCTTAAAGTTACAAATGTGTCTGCAGATACTAATGAAATTGCACACATTTGATAAAATGTATGATATTAATATGAATCCATTAAAGTTGGAGAACAAGTTTCCAAATTAGAAAATTAAACATTATTACCAGGAAAAGTCAGTCACTTAAGCATTTAGTTTTAACCCTTATCTCTGGGTTTCTCAAATCACAGCAGATGGATGCGATACTATAAATAATCAAATACTGCTGTAACAAATAAAAGCAGCTTTCTAAAAAGCTCAATAAACACAGGGTGGGGGGGTGGAATAAGGCACTTTTTGGCAACAAGATACTTGTTTAATTTAAAAAGCTAACAGCAGTGTCTAATCGTGCATGCCACATTTATAGGAGACTAATACTTGTATCAGTTAATTCAGCAACAGTGCCTCTGAAAAGGAATTAAAAGCTAGGAATGCTTGCCATATGTCCTTTAAGAGGCTTATTTAAAAACATTGCTGCTTCTGCTGTCTGTTTGAGACAAGTTCCATCATTAACCTTAAACTATAATGTTTAGAAGTTTCTGCCCCCCATTACTTACTTAAAAATCTCTTATTCTCAAGTTCTGCTTCACAAGAGTTCACCCACTGCTGGGGCTTCCTGCTGGACGGAGCAGTCCTGCCTTCCCTCCTTACAAGAGGGCTTAAGAGCCGTTTCCAAGCATCTTGCTCTGTGTCTAGGGAATGACAGCAGAGACGTAATAAACCACACAGGTCTGCCAGGCAAGAGCAGCTTCAAGTCTTCTTCCCTCCGGCGCATTCTTCCTCTTTGGCAGTTTTCAAGGGATGGGATATAAGGGGATGTACCCTGGGCACGACGTATTGCTGACATCCGATTCAGGCACATTCAGAAAGGATGACAAGCCGCAGGCACATTGGCATCACCAGAATTCAATCCCAATCACTCTGTGCATCTCCTCCTCCAGGTTTCATACCAGATCTACCTAGCGATAAAGCCAGTGCTTTATCTTGCTGGCAGTAAGCCAGTAGACTGAATGGACTTACCAATAAAACAAGCTCATAATTTGCAAACAGCCAGATCACTGCTAACCAAACTGGCAATCTGAGAAGCCAACTGGGCATTTGTTTTCCCATACACGCGCTGACGGTGTTCAGGTATTCTTGGTAAGACAAGCAGCAAACAGTGCTTTTGTTAACAGGAAGAGAGTAATAAGCAAACATTTTAACTGTATTTTTTGTCATTTTTTTAAAATTTATTTGGACATAAAAACAGCACTTCTGTAGCGCAAGGAACGATTCTGGCTCCCTCCCACAGTACTCAAGCATTTTAACATTTTTAACATTTAGTTTGCCGTTACTCCCCCTTCCCTGCAATGCTCACTAGACCCCAAGTGCACTTGCTTTAAAAGAAGGCAAAAGTTAAGCAGTTGTGCAGCTCCCTCCCACACTTGACATGTCTGCTTTTCCCAAGCCACCCTAATTTGCGTCACATTAAGTTTTCCTGCAAATGCTACTCCCACATTAGTGGGGATGGGCTGCTTTTTAGCTTATATCAGTGCATAAAAAAGGAAAAAATTGGACCAGACACTGACTGTATTCTCATAAAAGATTTACAAAAAGGGGAAAAAAAAAAGCCAAAAAAAAAGGGGAAGAAACACTGGAAAGGCCATCTGCTTTAAACAGTTGGGATAATCTCTTCTATTAATTAAGCAAGGCAGTACTAATGATGGATTTCTTGCTACAAGAAAAAAATCCCAGACACTGTGTTCGAATTTAGAACCTAGCCTTCATTTTGAGCCCGGTCTGAACTGAACTTCACTTCATCTGTTTTTAAATATGTAACATTCAGATTTCTGCAGTGGGCTAGTTTTCCCTCTTACTCCAAGCATCCAGTCTCTTCCAAAAACCACCACAAAACCAGAACGCAGAAAAGCAGAGCTGCATATTGTTCAAGGCACTTCTAATAAGCACTGCTGATACTTCAGAGAAGAGAAAGGAGCATCATGGTGTTTGGCACCATTTCCTTGCAATGTCCACCCCAAGTTCAAAGGAAAGCCTGCACAAGCCTCACCCCTCTTCTCTTCTGCTTTTACATATTACTTCCATGAGAAGAGGAAAATGCTTTCCCGAGCAGGAAAATGCTGCCATCTATCAGAAAGTAGTTTTTCTTCCATTGCAACTAATAGTAAGCCATGGAAAAAAGAGCTGCTGTATAACACAGCAGCCCAGCTGTGGTTCAGTTATAATTCTAAAAGACATAAAATCCAATAAATAAAACCCACAAGAAAAGAAATCTTCCAAACAAGTGAACTTGGGTCCAAGTAAGGAAAACAAAAATGTAAGGCTCTGGTTAGGCACGTCAGGACAATATCCTCTGAAGCGTGGCACAACATCTAATGTAAATTTTTTCCCAAATAATCAAACAAGAATCTTCCTGAATTTGAAGAAGTGATAAACTCAGATGAGAAGACAGCACTTAAAGATAAAACTGGAGCAAAAGAGCTAGCCAAGCTTTACACACCGGAGAAATGAATTTGCCCATAAAAATGCCTGAGCTCTTCTCAACAGGCGAAAGAACCTGATCAGCTGTCCCAAAGCACAGTGCAAAGTACAAAAGATTTATTTTAATGAGGTGATATAAGTTGACTGCAACAAAATCACCAGGTCAAATTGCATTTACTCAATAATTCCAAGGAGAAAAGGGAAAAAAAAGTGCTATGACACATGCCATCTACATCTCTCACTTAAGCAGATCAGAGGAATGGAGATGACAAATGGTGCTCCTGGATGCTAGGAAATGCTCCACAGGTGTTCTGAGAACTAAAGAGCTCCAAGTTTGGCTTCTGTGTGGGGTGAATTATCAGATGCTTTAATAAAGAATGCAATTGATAGATGTGTGAATATATATGTATGATAAATATATACGATAAACTGCAAAGGGCCTATTTCTGTAGGGGAAAGCCTCATCTTGCAAGTCTACTGTAATCAAATTATACTAATCAGATCCATAGGCTTATCTCCAGAGCACCAAAAATCACATTTTAACAAGGTCCTTCATTTGGACCTCTTATAGAAACTACGCTGCCATGAGACAAAGCAGAGTCTGTATGTATTACTAATGGGCATCAAAAGATGCAAAAGATAAGAACCTATTGTACTCAGCATATTCATAAGCTATCTGATAAAGGATGCAAATACCTTATCTGCAGCTGACACCAAATTATACAGGATAGACAAAAATCAGACTGAAGATTGTTGCTGAGAATATTTATAATGGTCTGAGCCTGAAATATAAGACAGCAATCAGATCTGAGCACATTAACTGCTAAGTCATTCTCACAGCGAAAGGAAAGAAGCAGATAAAAAGATCTGGCCTAAATTAGCTCCTATCTCTCAGAAAAGATCTGAAGATCTGCCCCATGATCACAAAAAGCATCAGCTCAGTGGTGGACCAAAGGGCAAACAAAAGGTGTTGGGAAGAGCTGAGAGCCAGAGACACTTGCATCCTGGTGAGCTCCCTGCAGCACCGAGAGCCAGGCCTCCCTCAGCCCCCCAGCTCAGGGACCTCGCTCTCAGGGCAGGGCTTCGCCAGCAAAACAGCCAGGAAGACCCCCTCATTGCCACATAGGGTATTTCTGCCCTTTCGGGCGAGGATTAGTTACTAGCGGCCCTTTAGGCTTCGAATCGACTTTCCAAGAACGCAAAGCTGTGGTGTATGTGCAACACGTGCTTTGAAATTGCATGGAATACTATCCCCACATCACATCACGGAAAGGATACAGCATCATTCAGGCGAATTGACCGCATTTCCCATTATCAAATTTGGCAGCAACAAACAGAGGCAGAATGTGCGTAGGAAAGCGCACAGAAGAGCCTGGAAGTCTCTATTGCTTCGCAGGTAGCGTCTTACATTTGTACTAAGCTAGTGCTACATATGTATTCATTGGAAAAACAGCTTTAATACCCAAAAGACGAAAAATTAATTTCCTTGCAGAAGGAGTATTTACATATAAAACCCATGTAACCGGATGAACAAAAGAAAATCCGAAACTCAGCTCTCGAAAGGATGCTGAAAACACTTGCCTCAGCACACACTGCCAAACCGCCTCCTAAACACGGCACACAGCAAGTTGCATTACACCAGCTCCCCTCCTAACAACTGCTGAACCCACACTCTGCAACACAGCTGCTCCGGTAGATCCACGCAGGCTCCCAAACGAGGGCAGCTTATACTTATATGACCTCTCTCTTGCCCTGGATTTTGAGTTTTAAACTATACTTGATACATAAAAATAAAGTGCATTAGTCCAGGAGGACTAGTACCTTACTTCACAGAGAAGCACAGAAGGAAGAATTCTCTATTTCAAATAACTTGCTTTCAATTACATAAAGAAATATGGAACACAGACAAAGCAGACAGTATTCACAGCAAGATCACAGTGGTCAACGTAACATAGGAGTTTACTTCATGATAAAAAAAAAGATCCAAGTAGTAGTATGTATTTATAAAGAAATCACTCAAAATGCAAAGAGTAAAAAAGAAAATAATAATAATAAAACACAAAAACACCCTCAGAAGCAAAAGTTTAGCAAGTTTACCAGGTGCTTAGAATAGCATTCTTTTGACAGTGTGAGCAATGAGGTGCATACGCAATGTATTCTTAGCCAACAAAACCAGACAATAGCAAGCTATTCTAATGATTCTACCATATTACATGAAAATAAATAAATAAAAGCAACAGTTTGCAGGTATGCTAACATCATGAACATATACTAATACAGGTCATCATTCTAGCCTGTTCCATCAAGGCTCACTAAACTATTAGGAACCTTCTTCCTTTTTATTTAGACCTTTCCTCCTCAACTCCCCAGCTCCAGCTTAAACCCACTGTTTCTTAACTACCACAGACATAGGAAACCAATTATTCCCTTCCACCTTGCTGAAGCCTTTAGCATATTTTGAGTTATGCGCCTTTTGGCCTTCTCCTCTGTGGGCTAAGTGATCTCTCCCCACAGGTCAGGCTTCCCTCGTGGACTCTCCAAGCGGCTCGCAACCTTTTTTTGCAGCCTAAGGAAATTAGACACAGAAGTCAGATCACAATAACTGGAGGTAACTGAACTCCCACTGAGCGGGAATGATGTGCTTTCCAAACTATCCTCCTTCATACAAACCCATTTCATAGGCAAGCGTGTTATCTATGATATATTCAGACTTCTTGTACTACAGTAATTTGGTCCTTCTCCGTGCTATTTTTGTCCACCTGATTATTCTTCCTTAAATTCAGAAGTATACAAATGAACTTTCTGTCATTTTTAATGTATTTGAGTCAACTAATGAAGAAAGCAGAATATATTCTGAAATCCATTCATCCCTATGGCAAGAATCTAACTCACTTTGATTCCGTAATAGTCTCCTGCTCAAATAAACCGCGTTGGGGACAATCCAAAATCCCCATTAATACAGATCCTCTACGGACAAGATCCATGTTTTTGTTATGTTACTTCTGTCTTATTTTAAAACCAGTTTACAAAAGTAGCTATAAAGTAAATCTTAAAGAATTTTATCAACCACCTGAGATTTAAACAGACACTACCCTAAAATATTACACAGTTGTTATCTAGACACAGGTATATTCCAAATACAGAAACAGAAGCGGCCTAGTCCTCAGGATCAGTTACAAACCACTAGCACATGCTTCAAGCAACTGCCTCACAGCAGAAACTTCCACCCTTGGCTGCAGTAGTTTCCTTAAACGAAGAGTTCTTGGCTGCTTACAACAGTATTTGTAATAGTTACCTATATATGCTTGCATTTTAAGGCAAGTGTTTGCTCCTTTATGAAGAGGGAGCAAAAGAAAACAGGTAAATCCAACAGCATCAACCCCGAAGCACCCAGGGAGCCTTCACTGCCAAAAGCACTTCAAAAGAGAAAGGTTTTAATGGGACTTGAGCATCAGTTGCACTAGATATCAACTTCTACAGTAACGGAGGTTGACCAGAGAGGTCAATCTTAGATGCAGGACAATCTGAAAAGAGTGGTTTCGGCAAGAAAGCATGCTCAAAAGTCTCCCCAAAAGAGCAATAAAACGGTCCTACTGAAATGTTTTAAGGAATGCATTGCATCTGCAGACTTTGCTGCCCTTCTCTTGCCTGAGAAGTGAACGAGTGAGAAAATATGCAAGAATTGTGCGATGAATGGAAAAGGAAAAGAATAAGCTGAGTGCAAGACTGTACCAGCAGCAAGCCTGGATTTGCTATTTTTTCCTTACTAGATTTCCTATTAATTAATAAATAAAAGTTGAGAGATCAAATTCATAACATGGAGGCATGGGACCAAAGGAGGAAGTCATCAGGTATTAGGACATGTAACTCACTCTTTATAAAGGTATGAACTGGACATAATCTGGAGACACCCCCAGAGACGCCATGCGGCAGCAGAGGGAAACGTGGCCAGTCTCAGTCCTTCCCCTCCAAATTACTGCTATGGAGTCTCCAACTCAAGTTACAAAGACAGAAGGTCTGAAACAAAATGAAGCTGACAAGCTACCAATTAGCTCAGCCTAAGAAACTATTAAAACACTTTGGGGCTACTTTTACCCAACCCACCAATTACTTGGGATGCACAGAACAGGCCAAGAGCTTTGCCCTTCTAGTCTAATCAGCTAGAACAAAGAGGGTGAAAAAAAATCTGCTGCATCTACTAGCCTACTTCTCAACAAGAAATTAAAAGAGGCCTGTCTTTCCTCTCCCCAAATACCTACTCCTCCCTTAGAAAAAAAAAAAAAAAAACCTACTCTTTCAACTGTGATTTGTATATTCTCTTTCCCAGATTTTCCTTTCCAATGTTAACATATAAACGATGCATCTAGATACAAGATCTATCTAGAGGGAGTAAGGGCTCCCTCAATAGGAGAAAGTGTATGACTGTTTTTTTCCATTTTGCTTCACTTTTTTTTTATACTATCTTCTTAGTTTCCTTCTCATACATCTACAACTGTCTTTTTCGTCCAAACATCCCCTTCTGTGCCAGTCTGCTGCTTCATGTATCAATTTGTCTCCTCTTACTTTGCTTCCTTTACATTTACATTTATATTCAGTCCTCTCAAAACTAATTAGATATTAAAAATTAAAAAAGCAGATACATATGCTCTCCAAGTTTCATACTAGTGAAATAAAAAAAAATAGAATGAAATACTACTGCATTTTAAATATTGCTCCTTTCTTAGAGTACATCCCAATGGCATCTCAGTTCACACAGGTTAAGAACAGAACTCCTTGTCCACTAGTTTAAAAACTATTTCTAAATCCAGCCATAGTCATGATCTTTAGCTCACTTTGCAAGCTCATCCTATTATTGGTGTTAGGACAGCTTTTGAATCTTCTTTTTTAGTGGACCTTACGCCAGCTACAAAGCCTCTCTTTACCTGGACTGAATCCACTACTAGATTCATTCTGCTTGAAGACAACTGTAAAAATGTCTCCAATGCATCATTTTTATTTCAAAAGTCTATTTGAGCCCATTTAGGCAATGTGGGAAGAGGTTTTTTGTTTTATTTTTGTCTTTTGCTTCTGTTAAATACAGAGTTACACAGGAGGCCATAGGGATCCAAAGAGCGAACAGGAGCCCGAAGCCGATGGCGATTCTGATGCTCCTGTGAAGAGATACATCACCTCCCGAACTGAAGGGTTCAGGGCATTTTTAAAGCAGTAACACAATCTCATACTGCACTTAACACTGAAAATCAGTTTAGTAAAGAATCTCTGATCTAACAAGGATATTATAGTCACAGCTGTTAAGACACTGAGATCTACAGTTTCTAGACAGCTGCTGTAGTGAACTTATGTGATTTAACATACTAGCTGACATTGCTTAAAGTAAATTTATTACCTAAAGTAGTGTCAGTCTGGCAGTAGCTGAAAGTCCTACAGTTTTAGATTATACTTCTCATTCTTGGTACCCGCTGGTGAACAGGAAGAAAAGGCACATAAACCGAGAAATTCTCATCAAAAGCTCCTCGTGTAGCAGCACTTTTTGGCAGTATCTGGTATCAAGCTAGGGAAACGATATGAATGACTTGATTTCATTTGCAGTTCTGCTTTGCAAAACACGGATCAGTCTTCTTAAAAAAAAATACAGAAGCATTTAAAATAGGCTGGGAAGCAATAAAATCCGAAGCAATAAAAACGAAGGAATGACGGAGCTGTGCTCAGAATGGTATTTGGGATAACACAGCTGAAGCAGCGAGAACGGGGAACACCAGGGAGATTGCAGAGAGAGTGCCGAGGTGCAAGTAAAGCACCGAGGCATCAAGAGAGCAGCTCTGAAAACATGTCAAGTTTTATTTTGCTGTGGCTGTCCTTCTTCCTGCAAGTAAGCGAACACCTCAGAAGCCAATCCAGGAATCTCTACACTACAAGTGGCAGCCCAGACATCATTTCTGGAACAACTTTCAAGGTAACTGAAGCTACAGGCTTAAGCCCTTAGGAATTTCTAACTCAATCCACTGTATCTCACTTGTGGTACTAGCGTGAGGGCTGTCAATGTGCAGGTCCAAGCAGAACTTTTTGTCAGGGCAACCTTTCCAAGCTTGACACACCACTTGGTATGTCTACCTTAATTACTCAAAAAGCTACTTCGGTTGTACTGACTGCTGACAAAGATTAATCTGCAGACACTTTACAGACTTCACCTGCAGTCTGAGGTGAGGCAATTTGTCCATGGTTCAGGCTGCTGAACCGGTAGAGCAATGGACCAAGAAGCAGACCATAAACATAGTGATTATAATTACATGGAGTGCAGCAATGTGACATGGTTAAAAAGCTTTCTTTAGCTGTCAGTTCTTATTGCTGGTTTCGCAATGTTTCCAAATCATTTTCAACTAAGTAAACACACCATTTAGGTGTTAAATGTTGCAAATAGGGCAATAAAATTGTGTGTTCTCAACTAATCAGAAAATTCCACCTGGGCAGTCATATACAACCTACAGAATTTCAGCTATTTAAAAAACCTCAAGAGTTTTTAAAAGGTGCTTGTGTAAAACCTTGCTGAAATGCATGTGCTTTCTAGCAAGAGTAAATAAGCACTCATTGCTCTCCTGAACAGAGTGCCAGGGAAAGATATGCAACTTTATTTCAACTTTGCCCATCAGGTACTGGGTTTTGAGCACAGGACACGCTATGAAAAGGTCACCTTTTAATGTCAAGATCATTGTTCTGTCGGGTTGTAGCCTGAAGTTCAAGCAAATAGCATTTTTAACATCTAAAGGATGTAGCTGGTAGTAGCAAATCACTACATTTTCAGTGACTAAGTCAAAAGATAATCATGACTTTCAAAATCAAAGCTGTCAAAGCAATATTTATTTCGTACAAATATTAGCAGTTTCACTTCTGTAATGATGGTTCACTAATAACTGGAAAGAGCATTAACCCTAACTAAATGGAGGCAAAGACTTTTCTTACAGGCAGCAATATCTTTTTCCAGCAAAAATCTCAAGCTCAAGCAGCTACACAGTCCATTGCAGGCAGTAAAAAAAAAAAAAACTGAAGGTACAAATCAAGTCTAGATTTGGTCATGTGGAGTTAAGGGTCACATTTGGTTTACGTCGTATTGATCACTTCGAGAAACAAGGTGCAAGCTCGTGAGAGACGCTGGGGCTGCGGGCTCGAGGTGCGGTTGTGCAAGGAGCGTCAGTCAGTCTGCTCCCCACTCGCAATGACTCCACTAGCTGCAGTCCAGGTGGGGCAACAGGAGAGGAGCAGGTTTTACATCAGGTTGTTCAGAATTAAATGCCACTGCTTTAAAGTAGAAGGCCTCTTCGCAAAAAATACATAAACAGAGGCAAAAAATAAAGGCAGTGACCTCCTAAGGTTATTTATTGAGCAACTTTCCCTCTCCTCCCCTCCACAGTACTTATATGCTGTGCAGTTAAGATGTCAGAAAAATGGGCAACATTAAAAATTTAAGAGAAATTCAGTACAAATTCATTTACAGACAACTTCTAGACTACCCTTCTGAGTTATTACTATGTGAGCACTAAAAGGCAACACTCCAGAGGCTTTTCCAGCTCTTCTATTTCCGAGAACAACACATACTGGTTAGTAACTGCTAGAACGCAGAATAAAGCAGTTTCCTTCTGCTAAGATCCGACCTAAACTGTCTCATTCCGGGCCAACGTGCTGGAGCAGGGAGCGCAAGGGGCCGCAGTGCAGCTCAGCTCCACATGGGGGACCCAAGGCTAAGAGTTAGCCGCTCGCTCACAGAAAACGATCCAAGCAAGATCGCAACTTTCGGGAACAAGCTTAAAGTCCATCTAATGCAGCCTATCTGGCCAGATTCAGAGTTTCCTGGCCCTCACAGGACTAAAGTGACACATATATCAACATAGCTGGTAAAAGGACCATCACAATTCCGCCCTGCGAAGGAGACGAGAAAGCCCACACGGACCAAGCAGCGGCCAGTTACACACAGGGAAAAGGCTAAGGGTGCGACTGATCCAGCGTGACAACGTTTTTGGCAGCCTCCTTAATTCCACGTTTGTCTCTTGAAGAGTCAGGGCTGGAGAGGTGGCGACCCACAGGGCTTCCCTGCTCAGATGCGGTGCCATCAAAGCCCTTCACTGCATTAATAAAACCAGCGGCGCCCAAACAGACGCGCGGATACTGAGCGTTCCTTTCCTGACACTGTTTGACCAGCTGTCACATTCATTAGACATTCTAGAATAGTTTCTCATTACTTTCCCCCAGAGCCATCTCCTTAATAGTGACTACTTAAAAGCAAAGACGACACCCAAGGAGCATTTTAATATTGAAGGAAATTACTTGGAGTTCAGGCACCATGGCAACTCGAAGTTGCTGCACATTTTAAGCTTATAGCTATTCAGAATCTCCATAACAAACCAGAGGTGGTTCTTTAACAGACACGCACAGCTAGGCCGGTCCTTCCAGCAGGGACACTTTCAGGTGTGCGACTCCACTAATCAAAGGAAGAAGTTAACAAAAAGTGGGGATTTGTCTTTCATTGGAGAAAGAATTAACATCCTGGGGTTCCCCTCCCCCCATAAACTGTTCCCTTTTTGTCATAAAATCCTATTGACCTTCTTGCCCCTCTGCCTTTCACAGGGCCACATGTGGGGCCCCGGAGGAGGCAGTGCTGTCACACAAGGCTGGGGCACAGGGCTGGGGTCCCCAACGGCATCGAGCACAGGGGAGCTCCTAGCAGGGACACCCACGGGGGTAGCAGATTACAGGAACACCACAAATGTTGGTGTGGAAAGGTTATTTAAGTGGCCTGCACAAGTAAGAGCTCCCATTCCAATGAATTTTCACATTTAAGCTCGTATCGCTGGACCCAGTATGTCGTTAACAACATGCCCTAGACTCAGGTCTTGTGATTACGTAACTGAACAAGGATTTAGTAAAATAGCTTATTTTTAAGCTAGCGTACCCTTTTCGAACTTCTGCTGGATGTGAAATATTGTACTGTTCTCACATTAAAGCAGTTACCAAACCCAAAATGTAAAGGGACAACTTTAGCACAAAATACTTGGTACACGTGCAAAATCCACAGTACTAGAGTAAGATGAAAAGGTAGTATTTGGGCCATAAAGCAATGGCAGTAGTTTCCTTCTAGGTCTCCTTCACTTGTGTGTTGTCCAAGTTACAACCAGAGCTACGCGCTCAAGAGCAAAAGCAAAAGTTTCAAGTACAGGAACAAATAGCTTCAATAATCTACTGTTCAGAAGAGGAGAACTGTATTTGCTGGGTAGTCCTCTGACATAAAAAAAAAGTTTGCAGTTACATAGGAGAAGGCAAAGGAGCCCATCAGTGCTCCCAAGCACACTTCAGTTGAGCGATTCTACTTGGCGTAAAGAACTCTTAAGGAGACACTGCAAACTCGTATCAGTGACTATGGCAGCTGTAACTTGTGCCAGGGGCCCATTTCATCCCTGAATTGACCACTTCTGCTTTGCAATAATTCAGCTCTCCCTTCTACTAGTCCACAGGGCTTGGGGACGTGCCAGAGACTGTGTTTGCGTTTCTGCTTAAATGCATCTCTCTTGCTTAGGTTATTTTTTGTGAGAACAGTTCATATTTAAACATGACACATTTTAGCAATTTAGATTTTGTTTTTTTGTGCTGATATATTTCCTACATATTTCCTTTTTTTTTTGCAGATCAGTGTGCTACAATTGCTGCTTTTGCTATAAAAGCTATAGTTAAAACTTGCATGCAATATTCATGCGCTTATGTATACTTAAGGTAATGGATTACTTTTTCATTTCTACATTAAGTACTCAAACAAAGCATGTTCAACCAGTTACAGTCTATGTAACATTCATGGATTCTGGCTAGTAAGTGCTTGATATGTATGTCAGGTTCACTGACCAGGCCTCCATGAGCCACCAACGCAGGGAACAAAAAAACAAAGGTTTTTGCCCATCGACAAGCTAAAAAGTTTGACAAATCAAGAAACACTAGTCTGTTGTTTTAACTGGCATTGCCATTTCAAAACTAAGAATTTTCTGAAAAAGTTAGCTGAAATATAGACAAATTAGAAAGACTTATTAGTTAGTAGCGCATAACTTACTGAGATGCTTAAAATCCTGGACAATTTCAATCCAAAGAAAACTTTTAAAGAAAGAAATTATGCAAGGAAATTCATCAGAACTTTATTATTTTATCTGGACCACTGCATATTTCTTACAGCTAATCAAGGAACAAGGATACAATAAAACTTTGTGTAAAATTCAAACAGCGTACCGCACTCTTTAACAGACTGTTATACTACTAGCAAGCAGAAGAGGCAAAGATGAGCAGCTCTTTAGAGTAAAAGATATGGTGCCGACAACCTCATGTTCACACTACATATTTCTGTTTGATTTTGCTTTAAAATACTTCAGGCCAGCTGCAGATAGATTTCATGAACTGAACACCTGGTATGGAGCAGCAAGAGATGGAAAACTTCAGCTCCTGACTGCTTTGCTCAGAGCTCCATGCAGGTGCATGGCAGAGGGCCTGCAGAGCTGAATTTCCAAGGGGTATCAAGCTGCCCGTGAGACACACGAGGAAAACAGAGCTTCAACTTCCAGGGACTCTCGGCTTCGAGTACCAACCCAGAACAGAACCACTCCAAGTTTCCAACAGAGGGAGCTGGCCAAACTGGCATGGGAGTTTTACAGTTCTCAAAACAAAAGTGGGAAAAAGAAAAAATAGACCAGCCACACACAAAATCACCCATTCACACTTCTGTAGGAAGCTGAATTTAAACATGCCAGCAGCCAGTCTATTTATAAATTAGGAAGCATCATGTTGTCTTACAAAAAGACTTGAAGGCAAGCAAATGACATGATATTTTGCTTTATTGTGGATATTTTAGCTGAATATCATCATTACACATTAAAAAAATTGCTTTTAGTCTACATCCTCTCTTGGCCGCTTCCATCTACAGTGGCAAATTTGCTCTAGCACTGCCTCCAACAGCTTTGCACAAAGATGTGTTTTCTTCCTGCAAATGAAGCCTATGTAAAACTGATGAAAGCTCAAAAGGGGCCACAATTCACTTTTAGCTCCGTATTTTTCCTGTTTACCAGGTCTGGTTACAGGCCAGGGAAGGGCTATAAAAGGGAGAAGTTTTCTCATCCAGTGGGCAGGGAAAATAAGGATGCAAATTAACTGCTCGCAGCCAATGACCTGACAATCTCATCTGTACGGAAAGGGATTTTTAAGGTGTAACCAGGACAGCAAGGTAATAAAACAAAAAAGTCCTTTTTTATTTTTTAAAAGACAACTTTGCTGTTGTAAAGGTCACCAAAAATCTATAGGAAAGTGACTACTAAGTTTCTCATTTACTGTTATTCCATAAGAAACCTTGATACCATGTACTCTTTGGCACAGCTGAGAATGCTGAACAGTGACAATCCTGACTCTGGACAACGTGTGAAAGATTTTTTCAGGGGTCTTTAAGCTAAAAAATGCTCTTCCACTTGCCCTCAAGGTGCACTTTGATTCAGGCACCAACTTCAGTACTTTGGTCTCATTTATAAACTACTTTTTGACTGGCAGAACGCTTTAAGACATCCTTTTGAACGTAGATGGAAAGATAAATTGGCTGTTATTTGCATTTGTAACATATAGCATGCATAAAGTAGGCTACCAAGCCATCTTAAAAATAAAAGGATTTAAAAATATATTTTTAGCACTTGAGGATGCTGCAGAACCAAAAATCATATACTTAAGATGTTTTCTTAAGAAGGAAAAACTACAGGCACTTCAGTACCTTCACATGTAAAAGCTACTACCATTAAAAGCTGATAAGGATCTGCAACTAATTAGTTAAGATGTCAGGCGATCCCAGTCATAAAACACATTTCCCTTTTTTTGGGATACTTGGGGAAATGGAAACATCTGGCTACCTGAGGCTATGAAGAGCCCTCTCCCACCATTCCTCTGAACCTGCATGTGGTTTTCTGAAAGAAGTATCTTCTGCCTTAAGCGTTTTCTTACCCAGAACACTGACTTCAGGTAGGGCAGAGCTGCCTAGCACTTTTGATAGCCATGCAACTTCATTATTTTGGAAGTTCAAACATCATTTCACCGGTAGCGATCAGTCAGTGACCGCTACTTTACTAATGACTTCAAGCAAAACAGTTTAAGAAGCCAATTAAATGCAGAGAGTAACCGTGCAGACAGCGGAGCACCCAAAACCAGCCCAAACATTAAAACAGGCTACAAAGTTGCACCAGGTTCATACGCATCGAACCACACCGTATGCAGTGCAGTTTCCTAATACTACAGGAAGCTGTATAATTTTGAAGACCTGCCATTCCCAAACTTGTTACTTTATTGTCCCTCCCTCCCCACAAAATAGACCAAAATCTGAGATTCTTTAGGATTTTTTAGGGATTGGGGGAAGGTTCTAATTGACACGGGCACATCCAGACCTTTAGGAGACTGAAGCAGCGTGATGCCTACACACTGCTATTTGCTGCATGTGCTGGGAATGAGTGTTGGGAACAAAGGCAGAGCATCACTCATGCTGGCAATAAGATCAGCACAAACTCACAAGTGAGTTTCTTTTGAAGAAAAACATTTGTATTTCAAAACATATCATACTATTGCTTGAAACACCCCCACAAAGAACCCCAAATCTCAAGGTATTTTAAGTTGAATGATTTTATGAGCACTATGTTGAGTCACACAGTTTCCTTTTGGAGCTTTTGTCCTCATGTTTATGTTCCATTTAACTTCATTTTTTTTCTGGTGGTACCACTGTGGAAAATGGGTACCCTTTTCCATGTTAAGAAACTACTTCATGTAACAAAGCCTTTCCTAGTACCTTACTCAAAAAAAAAAAAGTTCCTCTACCAAATTTGCTGAGGTATTTTTTTCCTCTGCAGAATTGCAAAACCCAGTTATGCCAAGTCTCTTTACAAAGCAGACCCATTTTCACTCATTCCTTCTTTCACAGCAGAGTAACACATTATTTCCTCAGGAAGCAAAGAGGGGCACCATCATTAGTTTGCCTAATCCCAAATGATTTTTTTTATTATTATTATTTTAGAAAAGAGCTTTGCAACAGTCATCAACTGCATCAAGAATTGCCCAGAGGCCTAAAACAAGTTTTTCCTGTTGACCACACCAACCATAAAGTTCATAGCTCAGCTAGGAAGAACACGTTCCTGCTAAGTAGTGGCATATAAAAGGATGTTTACTTTTTCCTTCTGCACTAGCCCTTGTGCGTTTATAGATTAAGATAATTCACTGCCAAGAGTCCTCCACCCCAGCATTACTCATGTGTTTCAAGTGAGAAGCGAAACAAAATAGTGAAAAGCTTAAGGGACACTGTGACTGAATCAAAGCAACGCAGGCAGCAAAGGTAGCATTTTACTACCATTACCTATTTGACTACACAGAGCTATCCCACTTGAAAGACTAGGTCCCAAATTAGCTGTTTTAAGTTGATGTAAACTATAAATTCGTCACCCACACCTCCACCTAAAAGCTATGATCACACATACAGGAGTTGTGTAACGTACTAATAATCTTAAAAATCAAACTCACCTTAACCTCAATGGTCCATACTGCTTTAATTCAAAATAGCTGCAATATTGTCGGACTTCAAGCAATACATGTAACTTTGCTCAGGGATGTTGTTCTCATTTGATTGAGGGCAACTGAAGGTATCACACAGTCTTCCTCATGCCCAGAGATAAGGTTTTGCTAGTTGATCATATACTCATCAAAAATAAATGAATGGAAGCTATAGGAAAAGTTCCACAACCACTTGCTGCTACTTCATGATGTCAAATCAAACAGGTATTAGAGTATTGTACACAGGATAGATAGCACTTGTTAGTTGTTTATGAAAAACTTGTTGTTATTCTGGAAAACAAATTAAGCACCCAGACTAACCTTTCGGTGTAGGCAGGCCCGTAATCCCTTGGAAGGGCTCAGCGCCCACAAGTTACTTGCTGGGCCCACCAAGCCTCGCCACCTGCCAGGTACGCGTCCTTTGCAGCCTTCATGTATTTTATTTGTTGTTCCTTTCCCTCTCTAAACTCCTGCAGACAGGAGGACAGCAGCAACACATTTCACCACCACCATCCATATGCACTGACTGTACTTCAAGAAATCTTGTCAAAGACATCAGCAAAGTTAGATAAAAGATCAAAGCCTTTCATGCAGGGGCAGGGTACTGCCACCATGAATGTACCTCATTACATTTCTAAAAGAAACAGGTTTGATTAAGTTAAAAAGTTGCAGGCTCAACTGCTAAGCACTTCTCAGTATCCTGTTCCAATTGCAGGTTCTGACAGTGGCCAGGTTGGATGTACCAGGACACAGGACAGGGCTGTGCAGTGCTGTAGCTTGGGCTGGGACGGATGCAGAGGTGCACTAGAAATTTAAAAGACATCCATACACCCCACTCAGGCTCCAGAGGATCCACACAAAAGAGGACACTTGACTGTGTTGAGGATTCTTTAATATCTATAGGAGTTGATTTTTGAGGCTTTCCATAATCTCTCTCTCTCGTATAGATGCTTTTACCTGTTAACGCGTCTCACTTGTATGAAGCCTCATTAGGTGAGGATTACAAGCACATAGCTGCATGCAGAGAAGTGCCTCTCCCATTCGCCTCCCATTTATAACATTTTAGCCTGGCCTTCCTTTGGCTGCTAATCAAAACCAAAGAGAGTATCACACAAGTCAGTAGTTCTTTGGACGAGACCTTTCACAGGAGCCTGCAGTGCAAAGAAGGCGACTCAGCTGACCCTCCCCAGGTGACATCAGCTCCAAGGCAAAACAGAGCCTTACGTGTCCTGGGGGGGATGCAATGCAAAGAGGGGAACTGGAAGAGAGAAGGAACAGCTGCAGGATGATGATGCCAGTCGCACCCACACAAGCCCCTTTTGCCTGTGCAGGCCAGGCTCTGTTTTTGTACAAAGCCACCTGCATTTGCTACTGGGAAGTGTCACTTGCTCAAACTAAAGGCTGAAAGAAGAGTGTGGTTCAGTCAACTCAAAAACAAACCCACACCCCCAAAGCCAGCAAGCAAGCAGACACCGTACCCCACACCATGTCATATATTCCTTACACAAAAGTCATCAACGTACAGGCAAGTCCAAGTACAGCAGCGGGACAACAGTTAGTGACAATCTATAACTTTCTCCACTAGTTTATTTCAAGAAAAACAAAGATGCAAATTAACATTAAAAAGTTACTCAAATGGCATAACAAAGCAGCAGTTATGAAGAGATGGGCAAAATGGAAAAACAGATTTCCCCAAAAATCAACACATATGTTAAGCAACTAACATAAGAGACTCTCTTAAATAAGCAAAAAGGTGAATTCAACAGGTGAATTTTCCACAAAGTTCCATGCTCCTCATTGTTGTAACCGTAGGAGATCCTGCTGTTCAATGTTCAATTCAATGAGGTTCTGACTCTTTCTACTCTACCTATAGGTAAATTACAGCTCTACTACATAAATAAAAGCTAAAAATAAAATAAAAGATCGTATCATTTTTCAGCATCCTTACAGGTCAATACAACCGTCTAAGGAAAATATATCTAAAGAGCAAAAGAGGGAAAAAATAAAAAGATGCTCTTCATCAAATCAATATATAGCACACAACTAGTACTGAGGGTTACACGTCTGAGAGTTCATAACGCATGGGGCGTCTGAACGCACTGGGTGTCAGCAGATAACAAACTCAAACAACAGCCATGTGACAGAGCTTCCACCCGCGCTGTCAGCACGTGCTCGGAGCACTACCCTTGTACAGCATTGGTTAAGGCCACTTGCTCGGTCTCTCTTCTAGTGGAGCGACTCCCACACAAACAGAAAGCTCTCCAAGCCAGCTGGGTACTTCGCTACCTGGCACAGCTCATCACGCCCTAGCGCCGCCTTTTGCACTTACGTAATAGAAGAACTTCAGATTTTAGAGACTACATAGTGTGTAAGAAGTTCTAAGAAGTGCAGATTTATAGCTAAAAGCAAATACGCAACTAAAGTTGCTTTAGAAAGCTTCTCAGCTTGTCTGCTAAAACCTAAACCAATGTGGTTTTTTTCATAACATCCCAAAAAATGTGTTGCACTCAATCCTCCATAGCTTCATTTCAAATGATTTAATAACAAGTGCTTCATAGACACCCATGCCAATACAGAGGCAAGAAAAATAGACAGAAATAAACTACAAATTTCCACTTTGGGGTTTTTCTTCTAACCATCTCATTAAGTTTTAAATTCCAAATTCAATACAGTATGAAGAGTGCTTTTATTACTGGTTATGGTAAAAACTTCCAATGAAACTGCATACAAACTAATAGGTAGCGGAAATAATTCTTACCTTCAAGAAAAGGTGAATCTTTACACACATGCAGAAACACTAAATATACTACAAAAGTATACGAAAAACAGAAACATTAAATACGGTACAGAAAAAGATATGAAAAGCTTTCTACATCTCCCCCTCCTCAACACATGCCGTTCAAGACAGTTGCTGCTCTGTACCACTTCATTAGCTTTTTATCCATGTGCCGACCTCATTCTTGTAGGGAGTGAAAATGTGAAACAAATGTAGCTATATCCCAGTAATTAATGATTTTTTAATGTTAAAGTGCCATCACATGGCTTAAAACACAGGCATAAGTAATTACAACTGCTAATTAGCTTGTAAAGAAAACAGAGCCTATTCTCATATATAAATATTCTTCAAGAGCTCTTCATTTAGGCGGAAGAAATCTGTACTAATTCCACAGAAAGATGTATTCATTTTCCATTTAGACTTTTGGCTTATGTTTTTGCTCTCAGCAGCCTGGCTTTGAAAGCTAGAAACTGTGCCAAGACCCTAGCTGCCGACTTTTCTGCCAAACAATTTTTCTATTGTTTTTCAAAACTTCAACTGACATCTTTTAGGGTAAAATAGTAGTCATGAAACAGTCTAAATAAAAAGGGCCTGAAAATTGGGAAAGCATAGCAAATCCTTTTCAACAATGTTGGATTTTCACTCAGTTATTCCGAAGTTTAATATTTTTCTTATTTTTCTCTTCAAAAAAAGGACAGATCATGCAAAAAGGTGGTCAAATGCCTTTAAAAACTTGGGTGCAAACCTGCTAGGATTCAAGTCAGGCAGTGCTGGCTGAATGCTACACAACAGAATTCCTGGAGATGAACAGTTTCCAACTGAACATGTCCAATTTATGAATTAGCAGTTTCCAATATTCTTGTTACTCTGTTCTCTTACATATTTAGCATACTAAATAATAACTTGGGTTTCTAGTATTATTTTAGACCGATTCCTAAATTTGTTCCTCCTAAAGCAAATGAGAAATAATTAAATGTAAATAAATTCTAGCCTGGGAATCCAAACGGTGTTACATTAAGAAGCTTTTCTTTCTACAGCATTGAGGGCTGTTTTAAGATATTCCACAGGTATGTTCAGTGAATCTGGAATCAGGAACAGATTCCTATCCATTGAGACAGTTCATGTGTCTGTTCCAGCAAATACTAGTCAAAGAGCAAAAAAAATGTTTGTGTCATTCAGGAAATCCATTATTTCCACTCTTCAAAGTAACTGAAAAGGAACAACACAGGCTTTTTTCTTTAATAATAAAAGATAATATTGATTCAAAAAAAATAAACCTTACATACTTAGGCTCTCCTAATAGGGAGTTCTTGTACTCCAGAGCCATGTCGAGTTTTGTGTATATGGATTACAGTGACGTAGCATTAGTAGTAGTCAGGACAGTCATTGCCTTCTGGCCTTTATGAAAGCTAGGCATTTTGCAATGCAAAATTCTGACATCTGCTATGGACCGTATGCAGGGAAACAAAATTATTTTCAGAGTTGACATTGCTTGAGATTGGGTGAAAAACAAAAACAAATAAACCTTCGTTCAAGCTTCCTGCTCCATGTAATTCCTACAATTTCTCTAGTTAAAACAAAATCAAATCATTAATTTGGGAGAAATAAGTGGTAAGAATGATGATTAAAGCTCTATTATATTTATATACCACTTGTTACTTTCCAAATAATTTGCTTCTTGAGGGAATAATATCAAAGGATAACTGTTTCCTAATCCAAGTACTGCGATTTTCAGTTGAAGAGGATAATTCTTCAAACATGCACATGCCTGGATAGAACAGTCATGTCTTTTAGGAAGGAAGGGAGAAGGGAAGAGAATATAAACTTTTATTTTTCCAAAGAAATAATCAGCCCATCCATTAGACTGTTGAAACCTTCCCCAAGTTTATATCACCTAAAGTTCATCTCTAACCAGCTCTAAAAATATTTAAGATTGCTGAAAGCGGTACAAGTTTAACACTTCCATTCCATTTACAAGCTAAAGAACAATTCAGATTTAGAGTCTCCTTGCCAGGTACCATCTCACTTTTCAGAGAATGTGTAGAGAGCTGATTAACTCAGCTACATGAATTCAAGTGAATAGTTAATCAGCAGGCAGTATCTAAAGATCCTGTAAATTCTGCGTGTTATGTTGTAACACCTCTGTGTGCAGTAACACTTAGGTAGATCAGTAGCATTTTCATGTTTACATAATTTATTTTCATAACAAATTAACACCAAAGCATTACTACAAGGGACAGTATTGTGTTTTTCCCTCAAATCCTCAAGATTTGTGCACACACACAGAAAGGTTTTGTGCACACGCAGGGTCTACAGAGCTTTCGCAATACCAGTTATATCCGGTGATACCCTGTGGACTCTTGCTAAGGATCTGCACAACCTCTCATGCTGGTATCAGTAATTAACACACCGACATTCTTCTGATTTACCATCATTAAAGAACATTTAATGATTAGGGCTTTCTTAAGCACGCAAAAGCAGCTGAACTGGGTCAGTTAGAAGATGTGACCACACTTTACTCTTTGGCAAATGCAAACAGGATCCACAGCGTACCGAGCGGCACTTGCTACAGGCTTCCACAGTTAGTTTCCTTAACTACCCCTTGCATCTCGTGCCAGCTCCTATGTTTGGGAGTTCCTACTGCTCATACTTTTACTGGGGTGTAGAGAAAACAACTGCTCCCTTCTCCCCTCCTTTCTGACATTTATAATCTTGCAGACCTCCATACTCTCCAGCTCAGTGCTCAATACAGTATTTTAGGCATTCCTCAAAGGAAGAGCTTCCAGATCTTTGATCAGCCTTGTTAAAACTTCTAGCACCTCCTCTAGTTCTGTTCGATCCTTTTCTCATTGCTTCAGTACCATTTCATCACTAAACCATGCTTTTATTGCAAGCCATGCTCAACTGGAATGATGCTGTTTCAGATGGTTCAGCCTTTTTCAACTGCAGTCTAGTTTTGTCTGCTCTCTCTACCCTGTGGGATCAAGGCCACAGCTTCAATTTTTTTTCTTAAATAATATTGATATTCACAGTATGTCTTATCAGTAAGAGATTGTATTTGCTTGTATCCTGAGGGCAAGCAATTCTCTCACTTGGTAAGTCTAATACCATAAAGATGTCAATTAAGTTTCAGAAGTATTGTTGCCTTTCGAATGAGAAAACTTGTTAAAAATAGAGCCAGAAATCCTTGTCTGAAAAAGTGAATCAAAAGCAGTGGCATAGTGACAGAAAAAGCTCTAAGACTCAAGAAGAAACACCTCCTTTTTATATTCCCATTGAAATGTTCTGAGCAAACACTTTCCTGAAAGGCTTAGATACCTTGTAGCACTAACAGGAGATTGTGGCAAGTTGTAATGAGGGTAAACAACCCTTGATTCTCTACAATAAACAAGTCACCATTGCATGAGTTTGGATACCACTGGCCATACACTGGAGAGCAACCAAAAGGTGGTACATACGTAGAGATGCTCTGCTTCCTCATCCCTATCATTGCACTGGGAACATTGCACTTCCCTATCATTGCACTGAGAATTCTTCCCTATCATTGCACACTGAGTTTCTTGTTAATTCTCTCAGGAAGGACTGCTGGTTAAAGACAACAAGCTGAAAGAGCTGCATGCACATTTTTTGTTAACACACATACAGAGCTCCCTTGCCAAAACTTCTGTAATATTAATTAATGAACAGACATGTGCCCTAAGTCTTCTTTCACAAAAGGGAAGTAAAAGATTTAATTAAGATATTGGCTTAGAGAAGGGAAGAATAAATAAATAAATAAACGAGTTGCCTTGTGGAAAGACATCACTACAACTGTAGGACTCTGGCTCCTCAGACTGAAGCAATAAAAGAGCATTTATCAGCTGCGGATTGCCAGCACACATATCCAGATCACATCATGCAACCAAAAACCTGCTATTATTTACCAGCTTTGGGGAAAGACCGACAGTCTAGCTGGAGTGCCCACCTGACAAAATCTGTGCTACTATTCACAACAATTAGGATCTGCATGGAAATCTTGGAAAGCCAGCCTCAATCGACATGGAGCCTACACCTCCCTCCTTACCGTGTGCAACTGCCGAGCTCAGTAGTCAGCATGGGATGCTACGTACTATGAAGGCAAGTTTTTTTCCGACCTTCAATAAGAAGCAGATCTGACCTTAAAAAAAATTAAGGTAGCGAGCACCAGTAAAGTTT
>VZSV01000100.1:852924-906285 GCA_013398735.1 Nothocercus julius
GGGAAGGGGCGGCCCTGGGCGCCGCCGGGTCGCGCCGTAACGGTAGCGCCACCGAAACAACAAAAAGAGGCAAAACCAAAACAAAGCCCCCGCTTCATCTTTCTGAGCAATGAGCCCCACACTTCTGGAGCCGGGGATCCGCTTCCCGAGCGGCGGCGGGCCCTGTCTGCTCCGCGGAAGCGCCTCCATGCGGGGCAGACCTCGGCGTTTTAAAAGTACGAATGGGAAGCACGGGGGCTGTTAATCTCCTGTTGGGTCTTTAAAGACGCGCTTTCCTACAGGAAATTAAAACTTTCGTCGAATTTCCTCCGGGGGCGTATACACTCTTCTGGTGCTCTCCGCTCCAGGATTTTTTTTTTTTTTTTATTTTTTTTCCTTTTAACCTTTTGTCTTTCGGAAGAAAAAAAAAGAAGTTGAAATTTTTTTTTTTTTTTTTTTTTTTTTTTTTTTTTTTTTTTTTTTTTTTTTGCTATAAACAGCCCCATTTCTTGAGCCGAGTGCCTGTGTTTGAAAAGGTGTCAAGGTATGGTGGGCTTTTATTCACGTGAGCAAATCTTAGTTGTCTCCGTGGGACTGGAGGTAAGAGAAGAGTTCCTTGCAGCCCAGCAGTGCTCTTCGTCTTCACTTACCACTGACAGCACCGGAGATTTATAGACTACCAGAAAAAGACACACTGGGGAAAGCACAAGTTATTCTATAAACAGCTCCCTTCCCTCCTAAGAGCGAGGGCCTTTAGATGATGAGTGGAGCTGAGTAACGACTTCCACTGCAGGGCTGCGGAAAGGTGCCCGGCAGCAGCTTGGGGGGAAAGCAAGCACGTGTGCTTGGGGCTCCCGGGGTAGCTGCACCCTGCTCCTTTCTTCCACGCGCCGCGCAGCCAGAGCAGAAGCTCGAGATGCTGAGAGCAGCGCGCACCGCCCATTGCGCAGCATCAGTTTTCTGTAGCAGGGAAGGACACACAGCGCAGTGAGACCCGCCTTGGCGCAGAGCCATAGGATCATTTGAAGCTCGATTCAGGCGCACAAATCCTGCCTAATCCCAGCACGCGCTTGGCCAGGCTCCTTCCTTAGGCAATATTTTTCCTCGAATCCTTGCTCTGTTTTGCACGTGTCTAGAATTGTTGCCGTCTTGGTAAAACCAAGAGTGTCGTACCCAAAACACATCAAAACCTCCTTGAGTTCTCAGTCAAGATGTTCCTCTGCTGAGATCTCCCACAGAGACCTGCTGAATTAGGTACATTCGGGCCACACCTAACAAGGAATTACAAGGAATTAGTTTCTGCCATAACCAGGAACCAAGCAAACCTCTTAAGCTTGAAGGATGAAGGGCTTTTAAATCCATGTCACTCCTTCCAGGAAAATGCTTTAGCTCCCAGCTATAAGCTGATCTAAATCTGAGACTATTCTACAGGACTGTAGGTGCGACTCCTCTCCCCATTGAAGTCGTGTTTTGCAAACAGAATTAATAGGCTCTATGGAGGTAGCATGACTTGCTGCTCTCATGAAGAGCAAGCTCATCCGGGGAGTGATGGAAACTCATGGTTTCACTCCATTGTTCGAGGACTCTTACATACCTCATGTTAAGCAGTCATCAAATAAAACCTGACATTAGTAGTTTTGGAGCATATGGAGGACATATTGCAACTGTATTTGCCAGAATTAATTCTGCAAGATGCCCTGCACCATGAACTTACACATTGATTTCTGGGAACCCCGAGTTTTATCATTTTGTGGAGTGGAGTTCATGAATTGCAAATAGTATGAGGGAAAACATCATCTGTGCAGGCTGGTGCTACTGGGATTAAGTTTTCTTCCTTGTGAAGACTGTTGCTGGCTTCATAGTTAAAACTTTTGCTTCAAACTTAGTGCAAAAGTTTGATACAAACAAATCACTCATCAGGTTTTCCCAGAGTTCACTAAGCACATTTTTTCTGCAGTCACATAAATGCTTGAGTGCTTTTTAAAGAGGGGGCTGGAGAAAATTACTTTTAAAAAGCCACACTTATGCTTCCTCCTTAGAGAAATGAAACTCTCTTTTAAAAGCACCCATAGCAACTCTTTATATTATTTAAAATATTACATATTTTACCTTTCACACCATTCCCTTTATTATAAAAATGAACAGCAGAGTACACATTTGAAACTGCTCCATCTGATCTAATCTTTAAACAAGACTCCTGAAATCCATTCAGGTTCTCCCATCTGTCCAGCACCTCATTTTTTCAGAAGAGATGGTGCAACGTGTTGTGTTTGCTCTGTGTCTCAGTGGGGACAAGGGGAGAGCCCTCCCACCAGTATCAGCCTGGGATAAAATTAAACCCCATTTCCTCTGGGCTCTTTCCCAAGGTTCTCCATTCCCACCTACTTTTTCTCCTTCCCTTTTCACCTCTCCAGGACAGTAGCTTTCCTAGCAATTCCCTCCTGGTCAGGGAAGACATAAAAGCACAAAGTTATTGATGTTAACTTGAAAAAAATAAAATCATGTCAGCTGAACAATGTATACAAAGTCAAAACATTTTAAATTCCAGAGGCAAATGAACCCCGCCCACAAAATAATAAATCCGTTTAACCAGGATTAATTAAAAGCCACCACTGGGACCAGTCATGGAGCAGAACCAGAGAAATGCTCCCACACCTCTCCCAGCAGGTGTGAGGTGACAATGAACGCGCAAGGAGACAAACACAAGGCCAAGCACCGCGCTCGGCAGAGCTGGGAGCATCCGCAACCAGCAGCGGACGGCAGCTCCACCTTCACCAGGGAGGCCTCTCTGTCCCCTCGCAGTGTGAGTCAAATGGGAGGAGGTTACTCCAGGGAGCCCAGGACTTCAAGCTTTTTCTGCTGTTAATGAGCAAGCCAATATAAAGTCTAACACTGCAGGAAAAGACTAGCACTGTGGGGGCAGCTTTATGTTGCACACTGCAGTGAGGCAACCTCTTCCGAAGAGTGGGTTCCTTTTTGCCCCATCCGTAACGGCAAGAGTTGTTTGCAACCCTGGTGGCTCAGGGGGAATAGGATCAGCTTGCTGATCTGATAGGAGATAAATTATAAAACCTCTCCATTCATTTCCCTCAGAGCAGTAAGCTCATCCAGCACATTGTGAGGCTACCTGATAGCGAGACGCAGTGCGTGGCGAGGGGTGAGCGCAGCCTCTCCTTTTGGCCCACATTCCTCGGGGACAGGGGAAAAACAAATGCGCTGCTTGATCTTCTCTGGAGCTCGGGTATCTTTGTGGAGATGCAAGAATCAATTAGCCTAGGTTACAGGAAATAAGGAAAAGAAAAAGCTGCCAAACCATATCTCTGCTGACTGTTCCTTTTAGGAGAATTCTGTGCCTCTCCTTTGCTATAAATAAAGAGCCTGATAAGAGTTCAGGGGTCCCATCCGGTAGCACTGGAGGCTGCAAGTTTTCCTAGGGGTCACTGGTACAAGCAGCACAGTAGTTCTCATCTCTGTTAGTGTAAAGCCTCAACCTGACTGAACAAGCACTGGGTCATTAGCCTCCCTGTCATCGGCAAGAGAAATTCCTAGCAGAGCATTTTCACAGTCTGTGAGATCCAGAACGAAAGCCTGTTTTTACTCAGGCAGTAGAAATAAACCGTTTATTTTCCAGTTTTGCAATCTGCCCATGCTTGCCAGAAAAAGCAGTTTTGCTCATTTTAAAACTCTTTTTAGCTGCAATTAATGATTTCCAGGTAAAGCTGTGTTGTGCAAAATTTTTGTTTCCTTTGGGGCAATAAGTCCATATGTGAGATAGATTTCTTTTAAAAATACCATCAAACTAGTACAAACATACTCCAAAGCCAGAGAATGATTTTTTTTTTTTCCTCCTGGTAGGCAATATCAGAAAAGCAAAAGGACTTGTTACCCTTCTGACCAGCAACATCTTTTCAGAGGATGGTCATTGACCATTTCATGCAATTTTGAACAACAGATAGTTCTATAGCTTCAAAGACTTGATTAGCTTACTGCCCATATCACATACGGCATGACAAGCTTCTGGTTCAGTCCTCAAGGCCCAAGTGAAGTGATCCCATTCTCAGAGGCTTCAGATTTCATTTGCTGATCATATCATATCCAAACAAGTCCAAAAAAGACTGAGGTCTTGGAATGAAGGGCCACTTTGCAGGAACATTTCTTTCTAATTCTTTTCCACCAAACTTCACAAGCCTCTTGTTTAGGAAGGACCCCAGCCTACCATGACAAGCTCAACAGTTGTCTATAACCTTTGCATAGAGCTGAGTGACTCCTTTTGTCATGTGTTCGCAACCCAGCTCCCTGAAAAAGGTAGATTTATGTAAAGAAGGAAAGAACTTGTGAGAAAACTGAAATGTCCTCAATATCCTACTTGTCCTCTTACTACTGACCGTTATCTACAACTGAAGTTTCACCTTCTGAAGAACAATATGAATCATTATGCATCATTTATGTACCATACGACATGTATATGTTCTGTGCTTCTCTGCTGGCTCCTTTGTTTCACACATCTCTTCCGCAGACTTTAGCATCTTCTTTTCTTTACTCAGGCCTTTTCACTGCTTCTGTCCTCCACCTCCTCAGTAACCAATTTTGTTTTGAATTCTAGGAGATGCAGAAACTCCCTGGTTTTTGGAGGAAGCAGATGACCTGTGTTGCTCCTAAAAGTGGTCACTGTTTGGTAATCTCGTGAATGAGTATGGGGAAGCTTCCATGGAATATCTCAGAGGGCTTTGCCTAAGGTTTGCCCATGGTTTACAGTTATGTAAGATATACTCCACCAGGTGAAGGCACATTCACTTAGGCAATTTTCATCATCATACAGTGTGCATTCCTACTTGTTTTATTTTAATGAAGTTAGTAAGAATTTGAAGTATCTTTGCATTTAATACTAGCAACTACATAATGAAAAATTGTATTTTCCCATTAAGCAGCATTTCAGTAGTTGACAGTCTTTTTCCAAAGTGATGCCAATTAGAACTTTGAGGATAGAGTTAGACCTTTGAGATTTTTGTAGGTCTTTTTGTTTCAGTCTCAATGCCATTTTCCACAAAACCATTATACAGGTGGATAGCCTGGGCTTGCTGTGCTCTAAGTCATACTATTTTTGCAAGACATTTGACATCATAATCAAATCATGGATCATTTTCTGTAATTACCACAGATGGTATAATACATATGCCAGTCTTTATGTACTAGACATAAGATTACCAGTGGAGCAGTCTTTCTTTAATAATGCTATAGGAGGATAATGAGAATAGTAATCTGTTTTCAGCTTGTAATTTTTCCACATCTACATACAAATCTAGGCCAGCCCTTAACTTATTGATCTGAAGTTTCCTTGAGTATATTTAGATACAAGCCAATACCTGTTCTAACATTTGTTATATTGTTAAGAGTATTCACCTTGTATCATCTTAACACTGTCTTTTTGACCTGTTCTGTTTGCTAGAAATTCTGTGCTTCCTTTGCTATATTTTCATTTAGTTCAGCTACCTACTGCAGCTATACACGTCATTTCTGTTTATCCCCATGGATTCAGCTCTTCCAGGGGGAGGTTTGTGTGCCAGACATCTCCTTTGCTGACAGAGTTCTCCCCTTTCGTGCTTGGTACCTTTGCATGGGGGTTACATTATACCCACAGAGTGAACGTTTCCCTCTCCACATGGCATGTTTTACCTAGGTGTGCTACACAGGGCTTTAAGTGCAAAACCTTCTTTGCACCTACTAACCTCATTCTGGGGTGGATGCCAACGCGTAGCGAGCTGCGTCACGCCGTGACCTGTGCACACTCCACAGACTAGCCCTCCACTGACAACAGCGGGTGCCCCTGGCCAACAGCGTAGAGCCCTGCATTAACTCCTCTAGTTGCTGGAGGAGAAAAATCCCACCCAAAAGGTAACTTTGTTTTGAACAGTTCCCACAAAGAACCCCCCTGTAGAATATTCACACTTACTTTCTTTTAAAGAATGTTGTAGTGATGGATGGGAAAATGTTTTTGCTGCTTACGAATATAACTGTACAAAGGGCAAATAAAGCTTAAGTCTCTATTTTCTTTCAGTCAGTCTCTTTCATTATTGCTTGCAGATTCTCTCTGATTACATTTTTCAGTCTTCAGATCTGTTCTGCCTCTTCATGTTTTTGTGATTTGTGGTGTGGTTCTTCAGCATCAGCTGGCTTCCTTTTTAAAACTTTTAATCAGATCTGTCTCTGGTCTGCAGCCAAGTTAATCCTCACAGCCTTTTCTAAGTACAAATTACCTCCTTCTACTAGCCTTTCTTTCTGAGTTTCGGGTCTCTTGGCTCCTACTGTAGTCTGATCTCCTAATCTAAAGTGAAGGTTTTATTTTATTTTATTTTATTTTATTTTATTTTATTTTATTTTATTTTATTTTATTTTATTTTATTTTATTTTTTTTTATTTTTTGCTTGGATATCCTCCTTTTTCTACATTCTTGGAGAATTCCGTCAGCTATGAGATTTTTTTTTTTAGTTTCTGCTCCATAATATTTGCCAGTTACACTTGTAGTTCTTAATATCTCTGTGCCTTCTTTGGTTTTTACTTTTGCTAGCGCTAGCATGCAAAGCTTTTAAGTTGAATTAAAGAACATGTTGGGTTAGAGATTATAACAACAGACTCTAAGATAGCAAAATGATAACATATATGTAAAATAAATAAATACACAAGAGAGGAACTTGTGAAGAAGAGACTAAAAATCTGTACTCTACTGGACCAGCTGCTAGCACTCAATATTAGTAAGAATAATTTCTGTATTGGAGCATACTGCGGTATCACAAGCAGCAGATCCCTCAGTTCCAGCCAGATCCATGGAAAAGGCAAGAACTGATTTTTCCACTGTCATTTGTCCCTTTACTTCTTGCATAATCTCAGTTGCTGGTCCAAAGATTGTGTCTTACTCTCATTTAATTTGTAGCCACATTGTCATTGCAGTGATTTCCCACCTTCCCTGGTCTGTAGAACGTTTCCCAGCCCCATGCAACAGGCTCACGTTCAATGACAGCAGCGTTAGCCTGCACGAAGCCCTAGAGGCAGCGCACAGATCACACAAGGTCTGCCGTTCCCTGGGAAAATATTGCTGTTAAGACATCTCTTTTTTCTTTTTTTTTTTTTTTCCACAAAGTTATTTCTGCTTCTTCCAGCTTGTCACAAAGGTTAATTCAACCTAGGTTTTTAGCAATTTCCTTTTATCCCTATTATTTCAGTTTTCTGAAATTAAGCTTTCTTTCTTGAGCAATAACTAGTGATTTTAACAGTTTCCTGTATATTTACAATCCAGATAATGTTTTATTAAAGTATATTATTTATAATATTTAATATTAATTATTCACTTACTGTAATCCCCCTCTGTCATTTGGTATTTAATACAAAAAGCCTCATTTCTTTTGACTTAAGAATTACTGCTGTCTCCTGCAGCAGGTTCCCTGAAACTTTTAATTCACATGTTTTCTATCTTTAATGTCCATGTGACACCATTCTTTTCTCTATCCTTAACTAACTTCTCTGTTTCAGCTGACTTCTGGCGTCCTGCTTTGCTCTTTCTGGAGCTGAAATCTTCCACTTTCCACACTGAAGCCTGTGCTCTTCTGCAGGTCCCAATCAGCAGCTTTATTTCTCCAAACAGGCATTTCATTTGTTTTGCTTTCTTCATGCTCTCCTTCCTTCCACCAACCAAGCCAGTAAGAACTTGAAACTCTAGCGTAACTTTTAATTTTTTTATATCTTAGCTTTTAGAAAGGGCCAGAAAGAATGTGACAGACCTAAATCTGAAGAGATTAGCCTTTCAAGGCTTGGCAACCGTGCTTTGTTATTCTTAAAACACTGTGAGTAAAAGCTGAATACTATTCTCAGTATCTGTGTTCTCGGTGCGAACACAAGAAAATCTCATAGAGATGGAGCTATTGGGAAAAGCTTGAAGGAGTGTTACGAGAATGTCAGGAACTCCAAAAGAAATTCAGCAATCCAAAGCCATAGGAAGTGATAGCAAAAGAAAATCAGAATTCCCGAGAAAGGACTTGGGAAAAGGCTTTTGAATAGATCCTATAACAAAGACAGCTGTGGAGAGGATTGCAAAAGCAGAGGAGAATGAGGCAACGCGACTCAATTGCGAACAGCAGGCAGCAGCAGTTTGCCAAGGCCCAGAAGGCTGCTGGTGTTTCGCAGCAAGCTGCAACAGGGGAGCTCCCTGTCACGTGGCCACCCCGCGAGAGAAAAGTTATGTAAGCCCCAGTGGGTGTTTTAAATTGTATTCACAAGATTATCAGGTAAATGTCCTAATATTTGTGGTAGGGAGCGGGGGTGGTGCAGTTGTTACTGTCTGTGGGTCTCTTCACAGGAAAGGAGAAAGTTTCCAGAGGAAAGGAGATACCTGATAGCTGCTTTACAGCCCGATTTTGTTTCTAGCACTTCTAGCACCCCATATTCAAGGTTTGGCTGTTGAGACAAAAGCAGGGCAGATGCTAGGAAAAAGAAGGTGCTTTTTCAACAGCAGTTGTTCAGTGCTGTGTGCATGATTGAGAAAAGAAAAGAGGTCTTTTACCAGTTCAACTATCTCAGAGAACAGTTTCTTACATTTTAGTCCTATTAGACACTAGCGAAAAGATCATGAAAAGCAGCAACACTATTTATGCCACCAGCAGAAGATACAACATTTCAACTAACTCACAAAGTCAAACCAAAGAAATTTGAGAGAAATGAAAAAGGCATGATTCCAGTCTAATAATAATAGTAGTGCCCTAGAAACTCTCACAGTAAAACATCTCCATAAGAGAAAAGATAAAAATATACCCATAAAGAGGTTAGAAGCTGCATCCAGCAAAGGTGGCAAGAGGGGAGAAAGGCACCATTTGCAGAAGCAGTTTTGAAACTGTTAGAAATGACCCAGAGAGAATGGACATCAGAAGAGCCTTCCAGTTCCGGTGGGAGATAACATCAGTAGGAGAGACAACACCATATTACACCAAAGATAGATCAAAATGGCTAAGAATTCAAATTGATCCTAGAACAGTTGTTATTGCCAAAAAAAAGGACAAGAGTTTCAACCATTTATCTGAAAAGACTGGGTGAGATTCTGCACTCACCCAATAAATGCTGGTAACCCAGTAGCTCTTTATTTGCAGTGCCTGGGTTCCTGACTAGAACCACAGTATGCAAAAATGGATGGAAGTGGCTACATGGGTAGCCAAATGGGTAAAGGTAAAATTGATTTTGGAGCAGATGTCACTGGGAAAAAAATAAAAATAATAAAAAAAAAAGCTGAGTGACAGACCTGAAAAGACCTGATTTGGTTCTGCCTATGTGTACTATTCCTATACTATATTATACTAGATTAGGTGTTTATAGCAAGTTCTGAAGGAAACTAGAAAAAGAAAAGAAAATTTTCCAAGAATAATTTGAGAAATTATCAAATAGTTTTACTGGGATTGCCAGGAATGAAAGAATTATCTGTAGAGGAGAGCTTGGTTATTACAGTGCTCACAGAGAGTAATCTATTAATGAATGCATTTCCCAGGTCTTCACAGGATCAGCAAAATTGAACAAAACAAGATTGAGATAATTTGCCACTTCCTATGGTGTCATAATTCTTCAATGCTTTTCAGTATCAAGGGACTATGGTTATTTCCAAGACAGAGTGCCTCAGCTGTGTACTTTTTTCAATAAAAGCCTCACAGAACAGGTATCACAGAACTTAATACAAACATGTTTTTGGAGTGGTACTTGTTTCATTCAGTAGGTTAGGTATTTGCTAGGTTATCCTACTCCAGAAAAGTACTCTTAGAAGTAAGTGACAGAATAAGCTGTTAGCAAATTCTTTCATGCAAAAGAATCTGTGCTAACTACAGCATAATCCTGTGTTTACAATCACATCCCTTAGGCTTTTCTTCAGTACGGGACTAGTCTTCGGAAAGAATCTGCTTGATGGAGACCAGGTTACCAGCATAATATCTGACTGGTAAAGGTTACAGAGGACACAGAGCTGAGCACAGCATATAGCCACATGCAGGTCTAACAAGACAACCATGCCTGGTATGGAAAGAAACCTAAAACTTTTGGAGAATCCTAACTAGGAAATTAGAAGAGTTTCAGACTCTTACGTATGTAACTCCTAAATAGGCTCTTAAGAATTACAAGAATTTTTTTTAAATATATTTTTACTAGGTGCAGTTATAGGTGATAATATCTGTAGGAAATATCTTTAATAAAGGTAATAGAAGACATCTAAAGAACTAACCAAAAAAGGCCCGTTCACAATGTGCATCAACAAATGCAGAAAACAGTGCATCTTTGTAATGTTTAACAACTGTGTCCAAGAAGAAAGAACAAATGAAGAGGAAAACCAGAAGCCTGTCACATATTTCAAGCATTGCAAACATACAAACAAACCCAGCCCAACATTATGTCCCAGTGGAAATGAAAGTCTTACTAATGACGCAGACGTTTGAACAGCTTACTGAGTACTTGGTAAGGTCTGTTTCTGTTGTAAAAATGCCTCTTAAGCCTTTACTGTCACTGCTGAATCCAAAATCATTAAATGCATTTTTAGCCAGAATACAAATGCTGTTACTGCAACTTGGCACATTTCTTTTCGAACCGAGCACATCCCAGGGAAAGCAGCGTGAGGGACATGTTTTGTCAAGCGCTCCAGTTACTCAATAACAGAACAAGAAAGAGCTTAGAATGAGGAAAACAAACAAACAACCAAACAAACAGAAACCCAAGGCTTTTGCTGACCTTACAGCAACAGCAGTTTCGGCATCTGCCACCTTCCTCTAGCCAGTTAAATAGGTGCAGCCAAAAGGCTGTCGGAAAGCTGCCCAGTGCCGGGTGGCACGGCAGGAACCAGCCTCTGCCAGCCCTGCTCTCCTCTTGGGAATGACCTCCCTCGCTCTGACAAAGCACTTCTGAAAGGAGAGCACTTCTTCTGTAGTGAAAAGGAGTGCTTACTGGGTCCACAAGCAAAACAAATAAAGGGCAAAAATACAGCATTCAGGTAAATGGCCTTGAGCACCCAGACCCATCCTCTGTCGCACAGCTGTAAAATATATATCCTAAAAACAGCCTCGCTTCCCTCCCTGTAAAGTCACTTAATGGATTTCAATAGTGACTAGGCTACAAATTTGTTTTTCTAGAATGGACATGTTGCAGTTATCTCTGAATATACAGAACGGGCAATAACTTTTGGAGAATCTCATCCATAAAGAAATAGGAATCAATATTGCAATACATTTTGCATTTGTAAAGGCCCAATTTTGCTAAAGGCTCTTAAATTTCAGCATAGCCCTTCATGGCATTTGGGTTGCTGGCAGGAATCTGCATAGCAGTGATTTATCAGCAAAGCAAATAGATATCTCAGATAGGCTCGTATGTCCATACTTAGTTATCAAAAGAAATTGCCTGATTCTCAGGCTTGCCAAGAACCAGGGTGAAGAGTAGGAAAATAGTAGATCAAAGCTAAAGTGGACTTACCATAGCCCACTAAACTACAGAGGGAACCAAGCTTCTTAGTGCCACCTAGAACAGATTTTACTTTTCACTCCTCAGTTGCGGGTTCCATGACCCACTGAGGCAGCTACTAACTCCAGAACCACCTACTGCTGGCCAGGTCCAACAAGTCGGAGGCCTGTACAAGGAACTTCCACCAGACACTGTAGGGCAGGTTTGTGAAGCCCTGCCAAATCTCTTATATGTCCAAACATCTTCTAATACAGATTGATTTAATGAATTTTAAACCAATACCTCTGGGTATCTAACATGGAGCAGTTTAAGAAGTCTTAAACTGATCTACATCAAGTTTCTCTGGAAGAGAGCATAGCATTTTGATATTGCACACTAACTACAATGTTTCCTGTTTGATGCAGTCACAAAATGACCTGTCTGTCTTCAGGAAGCATCTGATCCTGTGAGAGCTCCACATTGCCTCTCACCGCTCCTCGTGACCGCCGGAGCAGTGGGACTGCCTCACACAGACACTGCTGACCCTACTTGGTATCATTTGGGCATGTGGCATTTTTCCCAATAAATCAAGGTTTTACGAGTCATTTATTCACAAACGAGACATTGAGCTCCTTAGACTACAAATGCTTTATGTTTCATCAGGACATAAGTGGGACAAAAAGAGGATACTAAATTCAGGCTTCCTTGCTGCAAAAAAGAGTTGCTCAATTTTGTTCAAAGAAATCCAGTGGGAAATGACAGGGTGAATGTTCAGACAACAAAACCCAAATGTCTCATTTTCATCACACGTGACCAGTTATATAAATGGACCCAGGCAGTAGCCATAATGAGGACTATCTCTGCACGTAAGGTCAGGGAGGGCCCGGTCTCATTAGGGGCTGTAGATGCTATTAGAAAGAAAATAATCCCAGCAATATTTTCTGAATTAAAAGCAAAGGGCAATCCAATCTCAAAATAACAAATCCAGAGTTCTGTGTTCGTTCTGACATATTAGAGAAAAAAGGTACTACCTTTGCTATTTTCAGCTACCTTTGGTCTAACATTGTTTTAAAGTATTGCTAGAAGCACACATGAGGGATTTTATAGCATAATGTATGCTAGTCAAAAGGAGTCCTAGAAAGTCATTCAGATGAAAATATTACAGTATTAATCATACCTCAGTAGGAGAAGAGCAAAACGAAAATTATCTAGATTATATTCTGTTTTTGTTATCTTTTATATATGAGGCCTAGCTCTCCTCTTCTCCTGTAATTTTTTATTGTGACACAGATTTGATTGATTTTAGGATGGGAAAAAGTCAAATAGCTCAGTGTGAAACTGGGCCTACACTAACTTACACCATCCAGGCTAAGTGCTCTTAATTCACATTTTAAAACGGGGGATTAGACCAACAGTTCTTGTAATAATGAAAGTATGTGACACTACTTCACTACACTTTCTGTTTAACTTAGTGGTAAAATAATGTGCCAGGTTCCTTCAGTGAGGGATTTACTGTTGTTGAAGAATGGCATAGAATTTTTACATATAAATCTATTTCTTTATTGCCATAAAGTTATAAGGTTTTATTTCATTTTGCATCTCTGAATGTAGGATTCAGGCATGGTTTCATTCATTTGCCTCATGCTCCTTGCACATTTATGACGCTGTACTCAGAAGGGTACTCAACCCTTGTGAAAACATGACTCATGTGGGAAAAAGTTTCCTTCTGGGGCAGTGCAGTGTGTGTGTTTGGTCTGGCGTGAGCCAGGCTCTGACCACTGCAGCTCAAAGATTAGGACACCTGTGTTCAAAGACTTCAGCTAATTCCTGGCCATCTTCTCACTGCTTCTCCAGGAAGTCTCCCCCACATACCTTTGGCTTCTCGCTCCAACTCCTGGACTCACATTTTTCCTTTGTTTAGGGACCCTGTGGCCGCTCTCCATCATTAGCCTGCTCAGAATGTGCACGGTGCTCTGCCCACCTCAGTGCCCAGATCCTTGTCCATATCCCACGGGCTTCGTGCACCAGTACCGTGTCAAAGAACCCCTACCCAGCCCCCAGACTGTCACATTCAGAGGAATCGCCTTATTTTCAGCTAGTGCCCAGCTTCATTTAACTGGACCATTTTTTGAATGTTTCCTTAAAAGTACCATGTTACAAAGCAGAGGTTGAAGGCAACCAAGTTGTGCTGTGCTGAAAGAGAAGTGACTGTCCTGTTACAGGCCTGCAGGAAATTAAAACATTTCAGCTGATGGTTGATGAATGTTTTAGAAAACTGCAACTGTGTTACTACAAATATGCAAGCAATAATGTTGTAAAAATGCTATTAAACTCTTAGAAGAAAAAAAAAAAAAAAAAAAAAAAAAAGTAAAGCAAAACAAAAGAAAATAAGCTGTGGTCAAATCCTGCACGAAATATCTCTATTGTAGTAATATGCAGGTGCCTATCTGAACACTTGAGCTAAGATCACTAACATTTGCACAACAGAGATTTCAGCATGAAACCTATAGGCTGCCACTGGAAGTTATCAAATCTGTTCTGCACGTTTTCTTAGAAATTTGTGCTGAGCATGCAAACCAGATCACAGAATCACAGAATGGTTGAGGTTGGAAGGGCCCTCTAGAGCTCACCTAGCCCAGCCCCCCTGCTCCAGCAGGGACACCCAGAGCACGGGGCACAGGGTGGCAGCCAGGCGGGTTGGGAAGATCTCCAGAGAAGGAGCCTCCACAGCCTCTCTGGGCAGCCTGTGCCAGGGCTCTGGCACCCTCACAGGAAAGAAGTTCTTCCTCACATGGAGATTAAACTTATGTTTCAGCTTGCACCCATTACCCCTTGTCCTGTCACTGGCCACCACCAAGAAGAGTTTGGCCCATCTTCCCCTCAGGTATCTGTACATGTTGTTAAGATAAGATCCCCTCTCAGTCTTCTCTAGGCTAAACAGGCTCAGCTCGCTTAGTCTTTCCTCATACGATAGATGCTCCAGTCCCTTAATCATCTTTGTTGCTCTGCGCTGGACCCTCTCTAGCAGCTCCCCGTCCCCCTTGTACTGGGGAGCCCAGAACTGCCCCCAGTACTCCAGGTGCGGCCTCACCAGGGCTGAGCAGAGGGGCAGGATCCCCTCCCTCAGCCTGCTGGCAACGCTCCTCCTCATGCAGCCAGGATCCCCTTGGCCTGCTTGGCCACGAGGGCCCATTGCTGCCTCATGGGTAACTCGCTGTCAATCAGCACTCCCAAATCCCCCTCTGCGGAGCTGCTTTCCAGCAGGTCAACCCCTAATCTGTATTGGTGTCTGTTCTAACATGCTTGAAAGATACAACCCATTGAGTGTACAAACTGATTCTGAAATTGCAGCTTGCTTTATTTTAATAAGCAAGTGAGTTTTAAACACCCTCAAGAATAAGAATCGTGAATTTCTTTTGCTATTTGTTCAGCCCCATTATTTATCATCCAAGTACCTGTGAGCAGGAGTTGAAGATTCTTGAAAATTGTCACGTCTTAAGTTTCTTTAATTTTTTCCCAAACTCTTATTCAGTAGAGGCATTTTTCAGTGTTTGTTAGATACAATTTTTTTCTCTGCTGTTTTTAAATATTTGTGCCATCCAATCGTGGTGCACCAAAACAAAAAGTGACCTCATGCATATTCAACATTAGCTCTTTCCAGAAAATATAAGTGATTAGTTCCCATGAATGACCTGAAAAATATTTGTATAGATTTATTAACCAAGAAGTGCCCAAATGAAAGTACTGAATATGTATAAGAATGAGTAGTGAGGAATAGTATGAGACCACAAGTTAAAAAAAGCAGCAACCTTACACTGTAATATTTTGATAAAATAAGCAGAGAAAGATCAGCCAGATTTCCCATTTCCAGTGCACATAACTCATAATGATATTTACTTCCCAGCAATCTTGCTTTAAAGATATACGTTGTACCACACCAATAACAAATGTACTTGGAGTAATCAGGATCAGTTAACAAATGATTTATGGGAATGAAAAGGCTACTTCTATAGCAGATATTCTGCATGGAGTCTTATATTCTCACCTGCTGCTTACCAAGTAGCTTCTCCTACAGAGTTTCCAATATGCCCTCTAGAAATCTAAGTGCTAGTCCAGTCTGCAACCACACCTTTTCTATTTTTAAATACATATATTTGCATCAAGTGACTAAGGCTTTTGCTTTCCAAGTTAAAGTGTTTTCCTGCATGATGACTAGTCTGTATTTTTGTTGCCTGCTTTAAAGCGAAGTGGAGAGAGTAAGCTCTTATTTTGCTGTGAAATGTAGCAGGTGGAGTCTTTTTTAGGCTTATGACATTGTGTTGACATCACCTTGCTAGCTCACAGTGAAAATATAAAGGTTTCATGCTACTAGGCTTTTGAAATAAGGTAACCACCATGATTTACCTGTATCTCTATATAAAATGCTTCAGCAGGGGAGAATAACCTTGTGGGTAAACTTCTTACTCATCAGCAAGTATATAGAGCCCATAGACCTTGTCATGTGCGGTTGTTGAACATGTAGCACAACAGAGCCACGGTAACTCATACACCAAACATAAAAGAGTCTTCACTCCTCGAGCACTTCCACAAGGTCAGCGTAAGAGCTCAAGAGGACGTGTTGAAAAAACAAGATTTCTAGTCTTTGCAACAAGCCAAAGACTGGAGTAGGAACTGTGGTCATGAGGTGCTGAGAAGATTGGATCCTTGGAGTTTATTAACCCTATGATATTGTAACACCTTCCTCCTGCATCAGAAAGCATCCTCCAGCTATAATCTAATTAGAGACATTAAGGTTCATTTGCATGTTGTGGGACATATTTTAGGGACAAGCTTCTTTGATCTTTAAAATAGGCAGATAAATGGCTGTCCTCTACTGTATCTAAATCAGGTTACTTGAAGTTAATATGAACTGAGTTTCAGTACGCTAGAATTTACATAGAGATAATTAGCATTTCAAAGGGAGCACAGCAAACATTAAATGCAGGCATGTTATGTGTTTATGACTGGCAGGAAGGCCGGTTTATTGCTATCCTAGGAGAGGAGTCCTAGGTGACTTCATCATCTTTCCAGTAGAATAGACAATATTCAGTCAGACCCAGGTACGGGTTAGGAAAAGCATAGATATGTGCTGCACATAAGTACTCAAGGGAGGGGGAAAGGGAGAGTGATTTTACTCTTTAAAGACTATTTTCCAGAAATACATTCATGGATTTTTATTCAACTCTTTTCCCTAGGTTAATATAATCAGGTAGTTCTAATCTGTATTCAGGACATTTGAGCCAGTAATAATTTAAGAGTAAGAAAAATATTCTAGTCTGTCTTCACCTTTGCAAAGTCTGACTGCAGAATGCAAACCCAAATGGCTCATGTTATATTGGGGAACAAGTTACAATCAATCCTCTGGTTTAGTGCACATGTTTATGTGAGCGAGATTATTAAAGATCATATATAACTGGGCTGCTGTTTGTGAATGACTCTGTTAGGCACAAGTTAAAATAAAGGGGCAATATGGCCTGCACCCCCCTCATCTCCAGCTGTTCTTTAGGAGGGGGGAAGTGCCCCTTTTATTTCTTTTTCTTGGCCGTGTACTGATATTTTTTTTTTTTCCTGTTTCTACACACCTTCCTTTTCCTTCTGCACACCATCCACAATTTGTAGTTCTCACTGCTATCATCCTACACTATTTTTTTTCATTATTGACTGATTTAACAGCTATTTAAACAGTCTTTTTACCTGCTTCTGATGCCATCAGTTGTCACTGCATTGACAGTATGCATAACAGATTTTTCATGTATGAGCCAATTGCTGGACTAACATAGAAACTGCTCTGCTGGAGGCGCAAGTGCTTTTCTCCGGGATAAATATGAACTCTTCCTTACACGGAGCATCTATCCCTAGCTGCCACAAGCTGATGCTCCCATTTCCCACTCACATGCAGAAGACAAGGTGGGATAGTGCAGAATAACACCCGTAGTTTTTCTCATGCATGTTTGCTTATGCCAAAGATGATTGCATAAATTCTTTGTGTGTCAAGAGAGACTTTGTGTGTAAGTACATAAGGCCTAAGATATGTAGCCAGATCATAAAAAAACAGAGGGAAAGAAAAGACTATAAAAGAAAATACAAATAAAGCAAAATTTATTCATGGTATTTTTTGTGATAACACTGCATTACCTGGTCAGTATTTAAAGTCCAGCTGAAAATTGCTTTGTAATATTATCACAGTTGGGCAAAACTGGTTCCCTTTGGCATTCCGCTGCATCGGTGGCCTGCTCTGCTATTTTTGGTTTTGTACATGGGCAAGAGCCCTTTGAGCCTCCCTTGCTTATTTGAATTCCCACTGCTGTTAATAATCACAGATAGATGATATGGGTCATACCATGTAGAGCGCTAAGTGCCTACAACATAAAGAGGTGAAAAACGGGTCAGTGCTAAGCTCATCTCCTCTCTCAAGGATTCATAGATTTAGCCTTTGCTGTATGGCTTTGACAAGGTGTTTAGCTGTATTTTATCTCAGCCTGCATCTGTAAACATTCTAATAATTAATAACCATACTTTACTGTTGCAAATATTTACTGCTCTCTGAGCCTCAGATGAATAGTGTTAAGTAAGGACACGGCATTATTATTGAATGCAAGTACTGCCTCTAGCAGTAAGTGTGCATTCACTCATTCCCTTTGCTCCCAGAGAAAGTAGTGTGCCAAGCCTGAGGTCTCCAGCCAGGTTTTAACCCAAGTTTTAATCAGAGTAGCCCTAGGTGAAAAACAAGGTAAGCAGAAATTTCCAGCAGTGCTGAGTGAGTCAAGAGCCCAATCGTGGCTCTGCTGGCCTGCTCGTTACAAAGGCAGCCGAGAAAGGAAAATAAACAGCCCTCTCCTTGCCCGAGTTTCTTCCTTAGTGAAATACAAGAAGGGTCTGAAATAACATTTTTTGGTTTCTTTCTCTACCATGTTTTTTACATCAGAAATTCAGACCCTCTTTGCACTGCCAGAGTAGCAAAAAAACGACCACAGAAAGGTAAATGCCCCGGAACCAAGGGCAAGGATAACAGCAGTAGTAAATAATAGCAAGTACTGTTGTGAAACCTTTTTTGCCCGGTGCTCCGGTCTCTCCCAGACTGCGTGCTGCCCAGATTAGCCAAGGGCCTCCGCTGGTGCCCGGATCTGGCAGAAATCTGAGACTGGTTTTGTGCATAACCAGCGTCTGCAGTCCCAGCTCCCAAGTGTCTCCCCTGCACCGTCCCCAGCCTTGTTCCCGTCTGCTGCCCCTTCCCTCCGGGAGCGCTGCCAGGTGGTGCAGGTTAGAGGAGCCCTCAGGCTCCCTACCAGCTGCTTTGCCTTCACTGAGAGGATGGCAAGATCTGCAAACGTGCGGTTCCGTGTTGAGACTAGGTACGTGTGACAAGTGCGGGGGTGATGCTGGGTGATCCGTAGTAGCTTGGAAAAGGCTGTCACTGCTGTGGCGTGTTTGCATTACGAGCAGGGTAAACACTCCCCGCTGAGAGGTCTGTCTGGTTAGCAGAAGCTACACATCTAGGCAGAAGCCAAGAGCCTTTTCACGTGAGTACACGGAGGGTCTTGGGGATGAAGAGCCAGAGCAAACAGCAGCGGGGAACGCAGGGCAGGAAGCCACGCGCGGGCCAGTGCCAGAGGCAGCGCGGGAAGGACAAGCCTGGGTCCGTCCCTGCGCTTTGCGACAAAAGCCACACGAGTAGAGACTGGACTGCAGGGAGGGACCAGAAGAGCTTGAACACGCTCCAAGCCTGGCTGCTCATTCGGAATCTTCCTTGCTCCAGAGCTCTGCCGTAACTGCTGAACGCAGGTGACCCGCGAGCCCATGCGCGCACAGCGCTACGCACAGCGTTGCGCGCGCCCAGGAGGTGTGGGACGCACGTCGTGCGGCCTCGCGGCGCCGCCGAGGCCGCGGAAGGGGAGCGGAGCGGAGCTGGCGGTTGCTACTTGGCGGTTTGGACCATTAATTCATTATTGCCTTTCATATATGCAAATGGCTGTAAAATACTACCACGTTGATGAGGTGATGCTTCACCTCCGCTTGGCATTGTAACAGCAACAATTCCTGGTTTGGGGCCCCGGCTAGGGCCGTTTTGTAGCTTTTTTTCCCAGCGGAGCTGCTCTCGTGATCTTCCATCTGCCCCTGGTCCCCCGGGTGGTGACAGGGCTGCAGCCGAGACGGGCGCGTTGTGCGGCCTCGCGCCCTCCGCCCGCTGCCTCCCTGCAGGCAGGAGCTCCGGGTTCAGCACGTGGTGGAGTAGCCTGGGTTAGGCTGGGTAAGGCACCCCCTGGTAAAAAAGTCTGAAGCTGAGCAAACAACTCTTACAGTAGAGTGTTTCATGTGCCCTAATTGCACACACCGTAGGTTATTGGTTAGTATTCTGTATAATTCTTGTTTAATAGTTCGGTTCAAGCAGGACCTGTGTCATGTTTGTCCAGCACATGGGTCTCCAGGGCTGTGTGATGGAGATGCACTGAGTTAGATATGCAGGCACACACATAGAGCGGGTTAATTTGAGTGGATTTACACAAATATCTAGGAAGGCTTCTTTGGATAATTTATGCTAAGCTATTAGTCATCTTCCCAAATATTCATTTATATTTTGCCAGGCTCTTAGAGGAGATATAATCAAATATTTGTAAAGCAGCCTGCATGCAGCACTGCTGGTGCAATTGTATTCTGGGTTTTCTACCATGAGAGCAGAGTTACGTGGGCTGCTGCTGTGCACTCTCTAACAGGCTTTGTGAAACCTTGTAATTTGAGAGACAGCTATTATTTCCCCAAAGCCTGACGCACTGAGTGTTCACGTCCTGGTTTTTATTACTTTCATTTTTGGTGACGGAAAGCCTCACACTGCATGCTGCAGAGGGCTTCATTCTAATCAGACTTTTTCAACTTTACTCAGCTACTGCTTGCACTGGAAGCAAAAGGCAGGAGTAAGAATCATATTCTCCTGCCAGGTTCCATTTACATATATAGCTGTAAGAAAAAAAGAATTTTCTTAAATAAATTTCTACCGATTGAACACATAAGGTAAAGTAGGCCATTAAGCCACTCTGCAGCAGGCTCGAGCTGTTCTAATAGAGCTATTCATGATCTAAATCTGAAGTTCAGTAGATAGATATTCCGAATTACTTCAGTAACGTCCTGATTCAAAGGCTATTTAAATCAGTGGAATATCTCCCTGATTTTGGAGAAATATAGATCAGTTTCTAAAGTGGAATTTTTCCTCAAAATGCCATTTTCTTGTTCAACCGAAAATTTTTAAAACACAAGTAGCTTGCATCTAGCTGGAAAGATGAATGTGGTGTTTCCATATAAAGTCCATTATCTGGTTCCTTCACAGAATGATGCTCAGTGAGACATCATCCTACAGCCACATGACTTTCGTAAAATGACTTTATCCCCAGGATAGCGTTCCCTTTCCTGTCTTCATTTCCAGGGATGCAGGTAGCTTTAGGTACCTAGACAGAGGTAGCTTTGGCCACAAGCAGCACTTGGAACTAGAACTGCAACCTCTATCACTGGCACTGTGTCCATGTGCCAAACATCAGGGTCATCAGAGACATACAGTATTTGCTTCTACAAGTGTTTTTTGGATGCATGATGTTTGGAGGCAAATCCCACTACTGGAAAATCACATTACTATTTGGGGGATGAATCCTATTCCTCTCTCCTTGAAAAATAGAAGAATTCTGTACCCATTTTTTTGACCAGCATATGTTACCAGGGATGTTTGCATAAGACGCTGATATTGTTTGAAATATTTAGTAAATTAAAAAATATACATATATAAAAAAGGATTTTATATAAATGTTTTCAAATAGGAAAAATGATGAGGTATAATCATGTATACATTTATATTTGGATTGATATTGGTTTAATCCTGTTGCAAGTTAGAAAGGTATAATTTTCATTTCAGTGTTGCATTAAGGTTTTTAATTAAAAACATATAAGCAGGATCAAAAGAATTCTGTCAGTCAAAACCTTCCCTAATTTTCACATTGACACACTGAGAGGTAAATGTCACTATCAGTGAAATATCATATAAAGCTTAACTACTCATATCTTGTGGATCAATAAACCTTGTTACTTAGAAATTCCTGAAAACAGTCAGATTGTACAAATTAGTCCTTCAGTGATTTATTATATGAACACAGGGTACTCAGGTTTCACTGTTTTCTCTTTGTACATGACATCATTTTCAAGACACGTTTGTGGGTGACACTTGTGAAGATCACTAGTAGTTTTAGAGAAACATTATTTGGCATCACTGACAGTCTGTTTTTTTTTGTTTCTGTTTTTTACCCATAATAGGTTTATAAAGTGTATTTCTTGAATATTACACAGGATTTTACTGTAATGAAAGTTGTAAATAGACCTTTTATTTCACAATGATCTACTTGTATGCCATACAATGGAAGAATTGCAGCCCTAGATATTAGTGTATGTATTCTGTATAAGCATCCACAAAACTATGTGAATTACCATAAAAAAGAAGTAATCAGTTTCTCAAACACACTAACCTATCAGACCTGGTACTAGGAGCACTGTGAGCTCCAAGCAAGGGGCAATTCCTACAGCAAAAGAAAAACAAACAAACAAAAAACAGCAGATACAAAATTTGCCTAGAGATACTAATAATTTACCACTTATGATCCAAGTTGTCTTTTGTAACTGAACTTTTGTGTACAAAAGAGAAGAGAGATCTTTGTGCAATAATGGCAGTCATTGTGCAAGGCTCAAGTATGCATGTAAACATTTTCAAATACTTACATATTTCTGTGTGTCTTGGAAACTCAAGATGCTTTGGCACAAAAATCAGCATTCTAACAAATGTGGAATCCAGACTCAGACAAGCACATAATGGAATCAATTCATCTTTGGTTTAAGAACTTAATGTGTTTTTCAATGTTGGACTCTATTTAGTTGCCTCACTTTAAAAATTAACGTGGAGATGATTACGAGAAAACCATCAAAAATATTGCATGTTTTGGAGACTCTCCTTTCTGAGTCTAAGTGAAAATACAGAAATATATAAAACATTCCAGTTCAAGACATGAGCTCAGAGAGAACTGCAGTGCTCTGGAAAATTTAAGAGACAACTGGCAGATCAGGAGCACAAAATGTGCCATGCTCTGGACATAGTCACGAAGACTTAGATGCTTGTCTTCTTTAAGTTCCCTTGAAATTTCTCTGCCAGTGGTTATAAGAAGCGAACACGATCTGCCTTTAGTTTTGATTTTGTTTCTGGTGCCAGGTAGCTATGTTGTCTTGGAGAGAGGTCTTTAAATCTCAGTTTATCTTACTGCAAAAAGGTAACAACGATACTCATGCTAGCTGCGTGAACGGGCTTCCTTGCCCGAGGAACCACCAGGGTTTCGCCGCCTAGCAGCCCTGTTGTAATGAGCCACTCTGGTTCTCCAAGCTGCAAACAGTAGAAGCTCATCAACTGCAGTTGGGATCACCCTTGTCTATATCATAACAAGACCTCTATGCTAAAACAAAGAGTTCTGAACAGTAACATCTGCATCATCATCACCAAAAGCCGAGATTAAAAAGAAGTTTAGAGCTATGTTTGGGGAAGTTTGATGGCCTGGTTTTCAGAGACAGTGATTATACCCAAGGTGTGAAAGGTAGAGAAAGATAAAAGTAATGTAGCTGTTTGTAAGCAGCAGTCACACTGGAAAAAGTTAGAGATCAACTTTTACCAAACCAGGGTTTCAGTAAGTGACAGACAATAACAACTTCTGCTGAAGGGAAACGTAATTTCCTAGCATATATACATTACGGAATGAATGATTTAATCTACCTCTGAACCACTGCCAGTGCTGGGGTGGAATACAGCAGATGTTTTTCATGGAAACTCTACACAGAATTTTCCAATAGAAAGTGAAGCATAATATAGTCTCTAGTTGAAATGGCAGGAAAAAATTCAGTAGGGCCAGTATCTACCATCTTCCACCTAAGAGTATCATTTACAGCCTCCTTTGTCATTTCAGTTTTAATTGTTTATCTGCTGAAGAATGAAGATATTTTGAAATAAGTAAACAAATTGCCATGGTGAGCTAATGTGGACTTAATGCTGCAGAGCTGGAGCAGCATCAGCTTGACTGAGGTGACGATTTCTGTGTACGATGCAACACCTACATGTTTAGACCTTGTTACTTATCTCAGCTGGCACGCTGGTGGGAGAACAAACACTTGAAAAAGCTACTCTATGCTTGCAGTTCCAAGTATTAAAAGTAAAACAACAGGGCATAATTGAGGTTAGCAGTGGATACAAGAATCTGAGTTTAGTAAGGACACAGAAATGCCAAATGAGGCACCTGGAGTTGCTACCATTGATGCTGCTCTCAGTCCTTCCACAGAGGATCCGTTTGGGGAATACCCCGGTGACCCCTGTCTCCAGGGCAGTGCAATGTTTCCAACTCCTCTGAAACACCTATTTTTGAACTCAAGAGAATATCTGTGCTGAGATGCACAATAAGATAATAGGAACCATAAAAGTCTTGTTTCACTTAAAGTTCCCTGGGATTAGACAAGAGAGGAAGTATTTAGTCAAGAGCAAAGTCATGGGAAAAGCTTTCAACAGATCAGTGTGTGTGTGGGGGGAATACACCTCATGAAATGTTTAAGTGTAACCCAAACGTTTCAATATTTATAGTGTATGCTCACAGGAAATGGAAGAATGACAAGCAACAGCACATTAATCCTGTTGGTAATCTATTGTTTTAATTGGGATGGGTATCTATATGGGTTCTAAAAGTCAAATGCATTAATGTGTTGATATGGATTATCCCAGAGTTCATGCCACAGAGATGGAAAGGGAGAGCACTTGATTGGAAAGAGTGAGGGAAGGAGCATAAGCCAGTGCACAGCCCACACGCTGTTGTTCACTGCAGAGCTATTCCAGCTCATTTAAAATGGCTCAGTGATGAGTTTTTCATGACTTCCTCTGGGAGATTATTCAATGGAATTGCAAATCTCAGAAATGGGAAGGGTAAATATTCCCTCGGTTAATTTAATTAAGCTATTCTCCATTCTTGCCCTTTCACAACCTACCAATTTCTCTCTTTTCTTAACTTACATATTTTTTCTAAAGCTCTGGATGGCTGCTGGCCTGGATGAGGGGAGGGAGAACCCCTTCCTCCTCCCGCCTCTGTATTTGATGCGCTGTTAACCTGTGCCTGGAGGGAGGCGCAGCGGGGCCCGCGCCGGCGGCAGCCACTGGTCCCAGTCACACACCGAGCTGCGGCGCACGGCTTAGCCCCGCTGCGCTCCGGGGAGGAAGCAAAATAAGATTTTGGGAGCACAAACCAAGGCGTGTGCCCTGCTTACCCAAGGTCATTAAGAGAGTGATAATACATCTCAGCCACACGGTGCAGAAACAAGCTGAGCTCCTCAAGAAGCATCTGACAAATTAGGTAGGTGCCAGGGCTCTGGGCTCTGTGCAGAGCAATTTGCTCTGCGAAGAAGCTACCTTGGGTACCTTCACACTGCACTAAGGAGCATAAGCACAGTGTCTGTGACAGACATGAAACGAGCTCGGCTCTGCTGGGCAGCTAAGACAAATAAAGACTAAGGGCTTCTGGAGGAGTCGTGGTGAGAAAGCTGCCGACCAGTGTGAAAATCGCAGAAGGCGAGAGTGACACGGGACCTTTCACGGCAAAGGCCTACGGTAATGTCACCTGAAGCCTACAGACAGAGTCAGGGAAAAAGATCAGGGAATATTAAAACCAAGATTCTCACAGCAATATTGCCTCTGTTGCTTGGTTACTCATTAGGCCATTAATTTGCTACTTTTATATATTCAATAGGCTACAGTCTGCTGCCTTTATAATTACTGGAATCTGATTGCCTCCATTTGATCCAGTAGAAATATTAAAATTTTACTCCAGTGTCACTGAGAGCATAATTTGGTCATTATGTGTGGGGGTGAGTTAATGGCTCTGTACACATACGAATAAGAAAGATAACGCTCCTCTGTCTCTGTCACACTAGTGTTGAGAAACCAGCATGAAATGAACAGGATGGCAGTAAGTGAAGGGATTCACCCCACTCAGTCCTAGCCATCAAGTTTAACAGATCCAATAGCTTTTGCCCTAAATGCCAACTTTATAAATGTAAGAATTTTCTTAAAATTCTCTTTTGCACTTCCTGGCTTCCTTTCCTTGGCTAAAACCCAACTCAAAATGTTAGCAGATCTGATGGCTTGAAATAGGAAATCACTGTCTCTGAAAAAAAAAAAAAAAAATCTGAAAAAAACCCACTCTAATCAGAGTCAGATCCTGAAGCTGCTGTGGCAGAGTGAAGTCAGTGGAGTTACATCAATGTTAAGCAATTACAAATAAAAGAAGAACTAAGCTCTAAATGCGCTCTACAGGATCTGACCTTTAATGCACTGCTGCTAATACCACAATTCTACTCCTCGTGCTTCTCCTCAGGACTCCACTCATACTCTTCGTTTCCTGTTTCTTTTTCTTCATGGTCCCACTCATATCCTTATGTCCACTCAATGGCCTTGTCCATCCACAAATGTTTTTTTTTCCCCTTTTGCTCTCTATTTTTTAACTTCCTCTTAGATTTATTAGATGATAGAAGCTTGTCAAACATCTCCTTTCTGTTCTTTACTACCTTCAAACTTTCCTTCCCACCCTCTTTAAACACCAATGCTTTTCTCTTGCTTGTCTCCTGCTGGCACTGGTACCTGCACTTGTATCTGAGAAGAGCAAGCTCTGTTTCTTCGGCTTCAGTAAATGGATTCTTTCAGCAGGGGAGGAGAAGAGAATAGCACGGCAGTGACAGGAAGATACTTCTAAAATTTTCCAATAAGAAATGGAGGCACCAGTATCTGATGGCCAAATAAGACAGTGTAAGAAGAGATGACACATCTCCAAATTTGCTGAAGAGTAACTCCCTGTGACAAGTAATGCACAATGTTTTCTAATAAATTACATCTAAAGTCCAGCATTTTTCTCTTCAGGCATGGACTTTTTTTTCTTTTTAAGTTGGGCTGGTGACCTTCCTAATTCATAAAATAAAAAACCAGAATGTTCTTATAGAAAAAAATGTGTTTTTTTGATAGCATTAAAATTTGAAAACATTAGAGATATGAAGATATTTCTTTGGAAAATATAAGCAGTTTTTATTCTGAATTGATGCACTGTGATGGAGGGACAGGCTTATGACAGCCTGTTCTCCAAAATATTAAGCAACCACAGAAATTTAAATAAATGCTAACAACTACCAACTGTTTAAGTACCTGTTCGGAAATATTTTTTGCTGCGATGCTCACCGTATCATTAATTCTTTTGTTGCTGTTTCCATGCATGCTATTTACGCACTGTTATGCTGTTTTGCAAAGAATGACCTTTACCAACGCTGCTGTCAGGTTTGAAGAAAATGCCACTTTGCTCTCGAGTGAGGCGGGATTCACTTGGGAAGAGCGGCAGTCCTGAACTTCCTCCTTCCCAGCTTGGCTCCGCAGCCTTGGCCTGGCTGGACAGGAGGGTGGCTGCCCCTCCTCAGCAAGCGCCAGCACGGAGGGCTCCCTTCAGCCCCTTTCACACACGGAAGAAGTGGTGTGAAACGAAGGGCTTGCGTGCAGTTTGCTTACACAGGGTGCAGTATTGCCCTCCTCACTGTACCCAAGAAGCTCCCCAGGAGTTGCAGGTTCATTGTGAGAGGTACAAAGGCGTCTGATAATGAAAAGGGGGCACAATCTCATCAAGTCATTGGCTACCCCTTAGTCAAGACCTTTTGGAGAAGACTTTTAACAGGCAAAGCTGTAAAGATTGAACGGAATTTCAAAGAAGAGACGTGCCAAGTCTTCTAACGTGCTTGCCAGGAGGGTCCTAGGTGAGGTGTAGAAGTTTGGCAACCTCTTCCCCTCGTGCGCAGGGGCTTGGCTGCCCACCTGCAAGGCCAGCGCCAACCCAGTGCAGCCATGACTCTGGAGCAGGCTGCTGGAGGAAGAGCAGGGTGAGGAAGAGCTGTGAGGAAGCCGGGCTGGGGGCTCCCCATCCTCATGCCGGAGAGGAAGCCCTGGTCCTTGCCTGAGCTGCACCACAGCCATGCCCCTGCCAGGTCACCACAGACAGGAGTTCCCGGCTTGAGACTGCACCCGCCTCATCACCATGGCCTTTTCCAGTCCCCGGCACTAGCAGTGCTCATGGTTTCCTTCTTGTAGTGCCCCAAAATTCAAGAGCCAGCTGGAAAGTGCTGAGGGGTTGGATGGCCTGTAGGACGAGGCTGATGAGGAAGGAAAATGTCCATGTCCCCCTATGCGTTATGAAGAAGTTTAACCAAAGCAGCTGGGACATCTGGAATTATAAAGAATAGGCATTACAGAGAATACCTAGTATGGTGAAGAAAGGTCACTTAAATCTTCTTTGATTCCTCAAGACATTCTCTGTGCGGGGCTTTCACTTGCAATTAAACACACAGCTGCTGCAAGAGACATGCGGAAGCTTCCACCTGCAACACGTTTTAGTCCAACAGCATTGCCTCTGCCATCTGCTGTGCTCCCTTTCTGAAAAGTGTGGAAAGGGTGTGGAAAGGAAATTGGTGACTAAGCTCAAAGGGTGGACTGCGGGAAAGAGCGATGGGTTGTGAGAACTCGCTCAGCACCCAAAAGAATCAGGCGTTACAAAGTGAGGAATCCCTGGGCTGCTAAGTGAAAGGATCCTACTTGGGATATTTTGCTGTCGTTCATTTTGCAGGCGGATGTTTGTTTTTTCAGGTGGAAATAAATTTGTCCTCTTTCTGAAAAAATAAAATCATAAAACTGTTCTTCCTAATTTGAACATTTAATTTCAGTGCCAAGATAAAAACCTAGAGATTTGTAAATGAGTGGATAGAAACCACGTAGTTACTTACAAATACACCTTCTTAGCATGCTTGTGAATTCATTTATTTTTGAATAACTAATTTCTCTCATTTATACATAAGTCAATCGATAATTTAAAAGAGGTTGCATCACTGAAAAAAGAAAGTTGATTTTATTTGCGAACTTGTTATTAAATATTCATAATTAAATATTTTTCCTGTATTTAGGCACCTTTGATGAGTGCTGATGCGGTCCCTGATCTGTTCAAGGCTTAACATACGCTTAACCTCATATAAGAAGCCCTATTAACTTTAATAGGACTGTTCATCGTGCATAAGCACTTGTGAAAGTCGTAGTGAGATCTGATGCCAAGTCCTTTGCTGTCTAAATCTTGGCAGGAGAATAACCCAAGGTTGGACTGGAATCCAAGGGAAAAAAAAGGAAAAAAAAGTCTGTCTGCAGTCACTGTTGCTCTTCTCCTGAGTCATACAGATTCTAAAGATATTTTAAAAGCTATATACTCTTCAAAATTAAGGAGTATATTAAAACAGTCAAAATATTTATTTTAATAGAATTATATGTAAATATATGCCTCTAACTTTGTTTTTCTATCCCCATTGAAAGGTATTGTTTCTTAAGAGAAAACATTTTTGTGGTTAACCTCAAAGGAGGATGATATCTGTTCACTGAATAATAGGAAAAAAAACCCCAAAAAACAACAAAAAAAAACCACCCTGCAGTGCTTGATGGCAGCAGTAACAGCACCGTGTTTCGGTTTGAACAGCTGCGGTGGTTATGACTAGCCCTGGCACTCCTTCCCAAATGTATGAACAGAATAAGCCCAGACAAGAAGACGTGATTCAGCAGCGTCCCTAGAAAGACTTTTACGACCTCTACGGAAGCTGCACCTGTGCGGCCACACAGGAGTCACCCGAGCAGAATTACATTTTCAGTGAGTCTTGTACAGGCAAATAAAACTCACTCTTTCTTGGTAATTCTGCTTCCCATTGTGTCACTGACCTTGGACACAATTTTCAGCTTTCCAGTATTTCATCTCCTACGTAAAAAGACTTTAGCAAGACACAATCATCACACAGTGCTCGGTTAGAATTCCGTGGAAGTGTCCAAGTGTCAATTGAAGGCAGAATTTAGCGCGCGGCTCTGCCACGGTATTTTGGGGTTCTCAGACGACATTTGGCCAAAATGAAATATAAATTATGCAGATACTGGGTAACATTTAATTAACTGAAGCCTTTTGCTATTTTAAGAAACAGCTCTTTAACACACAGGATTAGCAGAAATACTCTGCTAGTAGAAGCCGATGATTCCTCAGGCAAAGCAGGTCTCTTCTCATCCTGAGAAGCCTATAAACTCCTCCTGTACTTTGTGAATCATCCCAACTTCTCATATTTTGTGTCAAGTTTTCTGCTTCGCTTAGCCCTGCAGAACCACTGCAGCCAACACCGTAGGATGGAGTCTCTTACTTTGCGGACCCCCATGAGCAGAATTGCTTAGCAGCTTAGGTCTCCTTGCTGCAGCACAAACACGCTGTGAGCTGCAGGAGCGCACGTAGGTTCCCAAGGTCTTACACTGGCTTGCAAAACTCCACTGATGTCCAAAGACTTTTAGAAAGCCAGCTTCCCTTGCTGCTTGCAAGTGTAGACTGGTTCCTAGAAAATAATATATTAGCTTCTCTACAGCTTTTCTACACTGATTTTTTTTCATATTTCTCAAAGCACTTAATTTACATAGAGAGTTAAGGATCATAGCAGTTTATATTTCAGATTTGAAAGCTGAGCCAAAAAGTGACAAAACGATTCCTGCAGAATCATCCAGCAAGCCAGGCTGAAAGACAAATTTGCCTGACTAAACCATATCGGTCCATATATATACCTTCTTATTTATGTACAGCTGTGCCTACCAGAATCTATTATTTGTATTTCCACAAAACTTACGCTATCCACTGTAGCAGATATACTAAGAAGGCAGAACTGTTGTCATTTTCATGTGAGTATTATGATTAAGTGGGGTATTATAGGTGATAATGAAGCAGCCTTGCAGATAGATATTAAGCAAGGATCTTTGTAAAGCCATTTAAAACCAGTTACTCGAAAAAAAAACTAATACAAGAGCGTGTGGCTCACGGAATGAATGTCAGGGATAAAGTCACTCAGACAAGAGGTACACGAGTGTCACTGGCCCCACAGCGCTGCGCATCCCCCCGCGAGCAGCTCAATGTGCGAGCACGCGCTGTGCTCGAGCCCTGGCTACCACCTTAGGCAGGGAGAACCTGTCACCTGCCCCTGGCAGCAGCCTGAGGTTTTTGCTGGTGACAAGCAAATGTGGAGGCGCTTAGAGGACTGCCCGCCGGCCCGGAATTTCGGATCATCGCAAGCTGACACCTCAGTGAAGGAAACGATAGTAAAACTACGGAGAGGTGCATCCAAAGGATGAGGGGTGCCGCAGGAACGCCGGCCGCCAGCCCGGGGAGGCCCCTGCCACGGCGGGTGCGCACAGGGCTGCGGCTGACCCCAGCTGCGACGCGCGGCCGGAGGCAGACCGAGGTTTTAAGAGGCTGTGCTGTGGCTGGCAGGAGACGGTAAAACGGGCTGTGTGAAGAAGAAGTGCGGAGACTAACCGGGATTGACCGAGGACGCAGAAATCTGTCCTGAATTTGCATGAAGCTGCTCATGTCTAAAGGATGGATTAGCATATCTCTAATTTTAACTAGAGGTTGTAATTAGTGTTTTCAGAAAATATGGTAAGCGCTGCAGGCTTTGCAAACAGCAGGATCCAGTTCCTCAGTGGCCCCCCTGGGGGAACAAGCCCACCGGGCCGGTAGGGTTAGGCCTAGTCACTAGGCACAGTGACCATAAAACATCTGGTTCAGTAGGAAATAAAAGCTTTGAAAGCCAGCGCCCTTTCTCATCTCTCAGAAAACAACTTGATTTTCTCTCAGACAGTGCAGGCAGCATTCTGATTTTTCCCCCCAAGCAACAACAGACGGATGCGAAAGAAGTTCCCGCTATTACAACAATATTTCAGGCCCTCAATTGTTTCCTCCCTTTCAGTAAACCAGGGGCTGATTTTACCCAAGGCAGTTTCTCCTTCATAGTCTTTCACAGCCCTAGAATCTGTAGTGTGTTTACCAAACTGCTCTTGTTGCCAGCTGTTTGATCTTTCCGTTTTCCCATCTTCAGGAGTCCCACATCTGAACACAGAGTCATCCCACAGCCCTCACACAACCGGCGTCCTAGTCACGCTCCGAGAGGTGGGAAAAGGCCCGAGCGGCTCCTCTGGTCTCCAGTGGCTGCTCAAGTAGCCCTGGAAGGGAGAGCTCCCCAGTAACGCTGAAAGATGAAATTATAGCGCTGCAGTGCATTATTGGCCCCTCAAAAATATTTGGAACACCTTTCTTCAATTCTGGCAACACTCCTCTAGCTTGTCATGCCAATAGGACTTTTTTTTTTTTTTTTTTAGCTGAATTGCAACTGAAACATTAACTGAGTTCCCAGAGGGGAGAGTTTAGTAGTCATCGTGTTTAAAACACCCAGACGCTTCCAGTCTCACAAATCCACGGAGCCATTCATTATTCTGAGATGCAGCTACTGAGCTTCATGCAGTTTACTTGATGTATTTTCCTTTCATATGAGATTGCAAAAAACAAGAAGGACTTTTTAAGGGCCTCTGTCCTTAAAATATTTGAGTAAAAATTTCCTTTCTTTTTTTAGCTATACACAAAAGAAACTTTAATCACCACCTTCTCCTCACTGTTTTTTGGGTCACATTGTTGTGCAGTGATAGCTTTTTTTCACATGGGAAGCTGAGACAACCTGCCAGCATTACATAGAGGAGCAAACTGATCCTTGGTCACCCATGCCATACCTGCAGTTTTCCACCAGCTCTTTTTCCTCTGCTCGCTTCTGACTCTGCTTGAGCTTGTCTGCTTTTAAGTGGTTAGTCAAGCTGTGTGTATAGTTTGTAAAGTAATTTGGAATTCTTTGGGAAGAGTAATGTGCTACAATGCAGTGCTGTGAGCTAGATGCTCAGCGTACTTCCACAGATTTGAGGCCTGTGCCACCTGAGGGTGTGGACTGGTAAAAATGTCCCTATGACATTGTGCTCTTCAAAACTGACTTTTCCTAAGTTTGCAATAGCTGAGTTCATTCTGGTTTAAAGGAATTTTTTTTTTTTTTTTTCCATGAACTTCTGCATTCCAAAGCCTCGCTCAGCTAAATGGGGCAGCCCTTTCTCCCACAGACAAATCTGTCAACAATTTGAGATAAACAGGGGTTGGTACTTCCAGAGGAACACAAGATTCTCACATCCTCGCAACATCTGACAGATACCAACATCTCCCTGTTCCCATGCCACAATATCTCCATTCATCACACTGTTGTGCAAAAGGAATAAAGGCAGCTTAGAAGCCAGGACAGTCCCGATGGGAGGAAAAGTGTGATTTAAATTTTGATTTAATGGATGGATTTTAGATAAAAAATATGGGGCGGAAAGTCCTGACAGTCTCTTTCAAATTCTTGCAGAGAGAGGCCAAGACTGAAGCTGAATGCCGAGCTTGGAAACGCTGCTGTCATTTCCCAACCTGTTGGGAACTCTGGAGACCTGCTGGAAGGCAGAAAAACCATCCTATTTTCCCACCTTTCAGCACAACACTTCCTTTAGAGCTATGTGGGTTAGATAAACCTCTTTTCTGTGGGTCCATTGATGACATTGCATCACTTACTGGTTACTAAGCAGTGCTCAGGATGAATCATAGTCCACAGGGACTGGTGGGGAAAAGGAGAAACAACTGCACAGGAGTGTTTGATATTCTGGTAGAAGAATAAGAACTCTCCTCATGGGCGTCTCTGCATACTGAACTTGAACAAAATATCTGTATTCAGTTTTTACACCCTCCAAAAATAAAACAAAATGGTCCTGAGATCAGCTTTGCTTTCACCCTAAGACCTTCCTATGCTTCTCTCATTCTCTTCATAGCCCCAACTATCATGACCTCCTTTACTAATTATTCTTTCTATTTCACATACTCTACAACCCAGAGAGAGAATTTAGTAAGTTTGGCAGAACCGAGCCAAACCGGCAGTGGAAGAAGTGACACTCTGCATAACTCTGCTTCAAGAGCGTCAGTCTGTTTTAAGGAAGAAGTCTGGATTGTTCTCCTATTGTTCGTTCTCACGTTAGAGGAGAGCTTGTCTTGAGCTTTTTGTTTTTTTCCCTCTACTTTGCTGCATTTTCTCTGCTGTATTTTCTTTCTCTTTAACTTTTTATTGTGTTTTATGTGTGTAGAATACATATTTTCTTTTTATAAACGTCTATAGCACATCAATTAGTGAGGCAACACTCACTAATAATTTCTTTCCGTATCTTGGTTTTAATGGGTATGTATATATACTGAAGAAACCAATATGGCTCGTTAAGCTTTCATGACATCTGGACTTTGCAATTGGCAATGTTTTTATGTTTGACTGCCTTGCTCCACAGCAGAGTGACAATGAAATTGTGTTTAAACAGAAAGAATTCAGAGGGAAAAAAAGAGCTGCTCTAAATACTTTCCTTGTTTTTTTGTTGTCAGACAAAATAAGTATGATAGTTATGTAGCAGTCTCCAAGTATAATGAACTCATCTTTTGAAATTAAACCTCTATGTTCTCTGTGATTATTTTCAATCTGCCTGCCAAGATCCCCAAATATGATGATTAATGAACTTGAACATATGTGACAAAAATCCTAACTGAAGTAGGAGGAGTGCAGAGAGCATGAATGAAGTGAACCTGATTTTGCGTGAAGTATCAGTATTAAATATTTCAATTTTACCTTTAATTATTGGTCAAACAGTAGAGCCTCAAGAGGCCTCGTGGCATTGTCACCGTCAAACATGTAGCGTAGAACCAGCGTAAGAGAGAATACCTGGTTAAGACAGGGTTAGGGCAGTGTCTCCAATCTTGCACGTCTTCTTCAAGTTCCAGGGCCTAGAGAGAAAAAAATGATGTAAAAAGCACAGGGAGATGAAACAGCTCCCAAGAGAGAAGGCAAAGGAGGCAGAAACAGAATACAGCTGTTCTGGCACCCAAGCCCAACGCTCACCCTTTCAGGCCTCTCTCTCACCCTTCAGCATTCCCATTCTTACTCATTGAAAATGGGATTGCAACAGTGACTTAAACTGAGTTGTCTGGATGAGTTAGAAAAAGTGTAATCACAGAAAGAGGTAACCAGAAAAATAAAAAAAGCCACATTCGTGCAGGTACTATTCTTCGACATTAATGACATTTAACGCAGTCCAAAGGTAAAGGGGAATGTTTTAGAAGAAACAAGCCACTATATGACAAAAGAGAGCGGTCATTGTCTGTTTATCGGCTTGTTCTGTTTGTTATCCCTGTCTTGCACATGTAGGTACTATGTTGCTGATGAAGTCTAACCAAGTAATCAGCATTTTAGCTTATCTATTCTAGGGAGTGGGGACCATGAGGGCAGTACAAGAGTGAAGCACAGGGGCCCAGAGGGGCTGTGGAAGACTGAAGATACTCAAAATTCAGCTCCCCCAGGTCCAGAGTTTCAAAGTCAGCATGCTTTGAGAGAGAGGTTGATGTAGAAGACCTCCAGAGGTCCAGCAAAAGTTTTTTGTTGGCCTCCAACAGAAGTTCTTCCATGATTCTATTCTGTGAGACTTGCGCTGCTATTTATACTCTGAATTTAGACTCAATTTAGTTCATCCTAAGGGGCATGGGACCCCTTACACAGTTTTTCATATGAATAAGGGCAGAACTGGGCTATAGGTTTATGCTTCGTTTTGCGAATTGTGAAAAGGAAAGTAATTTTCAAACAAAACTTCACCATTTCCTAATGACCTTTCCCTCTTACCTATTTGCTTAAACAAAACCTAAAAAAAAATGACCTTTACTGCTGTTTTTCATTTGCTTTCAATTAGAAAATGTAATACTTTCAACATGTAGAATTTGCTAATATTTAAAAGGATTCTAGACATAGTCCCTTAAGTGAAGAAAAAATATTATGGTTTTTGAACTTGTCTGGAGCAAATACCATTTCTAGTATACCATAGTATTTAAGAAATTAAGACCGGAAGGAAGATTTCCTTCAGAAGTGTCTTAGGCTGAAAGTTAAGAGTGGCATTTGCCTCTGGCAATACACCTTTTGAGACGATACATGAAAATACAACATTTTTGCTTTCAGGACCTAGGAATTTCAGATTGCTTCACAGTATTTTGGGAGCATCGGAAAATGTGGGAGTGGACCGATAAATAAAAATGCAATAATACACTAATAGACATGTTTCTTGGAAAGGAAGCGAATGCTACTGTTAACAAAAAGGTTTCAAAAAAAAGGGCAGAAATCAAGCACATTTTTTTGACGTGCCCTTTGACAAGCCCTGGGGCTGCAATGCCAGTGAGGAAACCTCTGGCTGACCCACACGCCCCTGGGTTTGCACCACGGCCCTCCCCACGTGCCGGCCTGTTTCCCCACGGCCAGGAGTGGGGCTGCCCCACACCCGGCTGCTTGCAGGTCCTCGCGAGCAGCGTTGCTGCTCGGCTGTGGGCTCGGTACATGGGCAGCAGCACCAGCAGTGCTACCCGAGCAGCCTGACCTAGTTACACCCTACCCTCCTCACGTGGTGGTCAGAGAGCAAAGAAGGGGGTATCTGTTTCTTCCTATACCATCCCCCTCCCCCTGTTCTATCTCAAATTGCATTTAAGAAAATTAAAGATACGTGCATTCGTATGGACAGCTCCAAATCACAGAATCACGAGCCAAATAGTGCTTATTATTGTTACTCTATTAATAAACAACAAAATGCCAGGAAGCTTGATAAAGCAAGTATCTGCCAGATCTGCGAGGCAAGTGAAACACGAAATCAGCAGCTGCTCAAGGTCTCTAATAATTTCCAGTGCTCACTATTTTGAAGGAAAACCATATAAAAACCTTGTGAATATTTACAAGATATAGACTCAGTTGCTGAAACACTCTCCAGTTTAATTTTGTCTGCTTCCTTTCAATTCTTACCGATTATCGTCCTAAATATACAATGCAGATTAATTGACCCCACGGTTTGACTACAAAAACAGAGACATAATCAATACCCTTTATCCAATTTATCAGGCCTGCATGGCATTTAGATAATTAGAAAGCAAAACAGGAAGATCAAAAGAGCAGAATAGTGTATCATTAACAGTAAAAGGCACTCTGTTTTCTTTGTGAAGTGAAGTGATATTAAAATAGCTTAGAAGAGGTAAAAATAGAAACCTTGGCAGATGCATTATGCACTGTGCACTGTTGAAGCCTTATGATTTCAAGGCCATTTCAAAGGTTTTTGTTTAATGTCATAATTTGAGCTCTCTTATTTCACACTGAATAGGAAAACAAACACAGAAAAAAAGGAAAAATTTCATACTAATAAATAAGACAATGGATTTTTATTCCTGTAGTTGACAGCCGCTGCAACTGTAAATACCAAGATACACATTTGAGGGGGTTGCCTTTCCCCCAGACTCCTAATTGTCCGCTTAAAACTCATACTTGCAATACCCGTTTCACGGACTCTGATATGCTTTAGTTCTTAATTTGCTTCTTTTTCATTATCCACTGCCAATATTTACTGCAAGCAAGTACAAAATTGCCAGCTCGTTGGCTTGCAGGTGAGTCTGTGATTTGCTGAGCTGCTTTGACAGCTCCTTGTGCACCTTGTGCACATGCCTAAAGCTGGAATGTAAAATAACACTGAGCGATGAAGGCAAGAAAGAAAATTATGCCCCTGAAACTACAAAAAAATCCTGATCGTTTTTCCATGCTGTCTTTAAATGCCCCTTTCCCGGGGAGTCCACTGCTCGGGGGGCTATTTGGTGCAAGACAGAGCACAGCAGGCTGGCTGTGCAGAACCGCGTGTGGCTCTCGCCAGCTTCGGCACTGGCACACGGCACCTTACAGACAAACTTATAGTCAAGCTTAGCGCAAACATACTGCACTCCTGCCCTCCAGGAAGACCAGGCATATTTCCACAGCGGTTCTGCTCGGTACTTGCACGAAGCTTGCCAAACCTGAAGGAACAGCTCTGAAAAGCTCTTACTGCTGCACGTGGTTGTGTGAATTTCCGAGCGGTTTTTCCCCATCAGCACACAGAATACTGAGCACTGCATTATGTTTTATATCCTAGACAGCTGCCAAAAATTTCTGTTTTATGTAGACCACAGAACTAGAGGCCAAGACACAAGTGTTGTTCTGTACTTGTACATTGGCTCGATTTCTTACAGTGAAGTCTGTATAAGGAAATACATTGAAAAAAAAAATATTTCACTTGAATAAGCACAGGGCTACATTTGGGTTTCACTTTCTGCACTCTGCACCACAGAGCAGGAGTTCTGTTTGGGCTCGTTCAAAGCAGGAGGAGTAAATGACTCTTCTGCTTACAACTGTCAGAGAGGAAATCTCCCTAACACCTGAAGATTGTCTATGCCAGCTCTCACACTGGCCCCGAGCATCTTGGCAGAAGCACTACCAGCTTGTTTCTGTGATATTTTTGAAAACACGGGAGCATTCAAAATTACACACGTGTTCAGTATTTAGATTTGCTACCTACACGGAGGTGGAATAACACGGGTTTGCTTATTTCACCCCGCTGCACCTTGCCCTCAAAACACTAGGGAAATGTAACACTCAGGATAACCCTCTTCAAACAAACAGTTGTTGGGCAAGACATAATGCCAGGATAGACTTCTAAAACTAGGGAAACAAGCCCAGCAAATACCAATGCAATCCTAGATTAGTGCTGAGAATTCGATACCTTTCTAATTACCTACTAGCTGTTACCTGAGATGCTCTCCAGGCTTTGGAGCTGGGGCTTTAGGCCGCTTACCAACACTTCCTAGAGGCTATGCAGATCTGCAAGAGCTTTTCAGGCCTCACTGAAATATCTTTGGAGTTGGAGTTTTGGGTGAAAGTATGAATATCCTTGATTTCCTCTGCACAAGGCTTAAGGACTTTTGGGAGTACTGAAAGGTGACTGCCCCTCTAACATAGCTGTTTGGGCAGACACATGTTGTGCCAGTTGTTCTTCATGAATTTGGGGGCATGGAAGTTGAAAAGCTTTCACTTCTAGCAAGCCAAAAACATGACTCCCTCCAGTCTCCACTCGCCTGGCGCCTACTTGCCCACCCCAGTGTCTACTACAAGCTTTAGGGCTTCCAAAGCCCAGTGTGATATAGAAACTTCAACATTTTTCTGACCTTCTTGCAAGACTTCGTTGTCCTTTTCTAGCCCTTTTTCTTTTCACTTCTGTCCCTTTTCCACCTATGGCCAAATAAGATTGTGTCCTACTGTCAGGTTTATGTCAGATTTTCTAGAGTGTCTGTTTTTCATCTGCTTCTATTCTGTCAGTAAAATCAAGTAGTGCAAATCCCCCAGGTTTTGCAGATAAATGACAGGTGAACCGACTTTCAAACTCCTGACTTTGAAGTGCAAATGACTCTTAATTAAGTCTAAATACCTTTTTCCTCCTGTTCTTCTCTTTCTAGGACCAACCATTTGCCCACATCATGTTTCTCATCATCTCTGCGGCTCCTGCTTGCCAAAGCTGTACAAACTGGAGAGAACTAGCTTTATTACAAATACGTTAAAAGTTACAGACAGCAAAGTAAAAATGAGCCAGTGAGACTGCTTAGTGAGGTCAGAAGAAGTTTTAGCACATCTGCTGAAGTTAGAAACAACGCATCAGATAAGTTCCCTAGTCATACTGAATTCTAACTGCATCCTCATTTTGCAGGTGGAAATCGTCGGATATAACACAAGATCATGCAAGTTTCAACTCAAGGCCCTGTCTGTTACCTAATCGTGTTGCAGGAGCTAGTTAGGCTATGGGAGCACAGAGGCACTTCATCCAATATGACAGTAGATTCAGGCGGAATTCTGACAATTAATTATTAAAAAAATAAATTTAATAACAGGAAATATTTCTGGTAGCAAGTCACAGCGAAGCCTTTCCTGTCTCTTAAAATGCTCATGTGTAAGATGGAGGCAGTGACTGGAGGGTTACTGCTCTTTCACTGATGCTCACAGGTACTGACAGATATTTTTCCATCTCAAACAAGTGTCCAAACGTGGTACGACTCCTTACTTCACAATGCAACCCAAAGCTCTCTCCCGTTTTAAGTTAAAGCTCATACTGACAGTTTTTCTCGCCAGAAAACAAGGGCCACTTCAGGTTGATGGCAGTAGGTGCTGGAGGACTGTCCCAGCAGTTGTGGATCCTTGAGAGCTTCTTGTTGCACGAAGTGACAGGTTGTGTCAAGGTAACAAGTTCAACCAGACTGGGCAACCTCAGGTGCTTATTGAAGTTCCTGTACTTCTGGTCAAGGAAGGCTAAACTTGTTGGTGAAACTCTGCCCTTTACACTCCTAAACTACCCTGGACTGTAACTCAGGTCCTTAGCCTCGAAGAAATACAGAATTTACAACCAAGTCCTCACTTGTGTGAAAGAAAAACACATTTTGCTACTCAGCCACCGGAACCGGTGTATAAATGCAGTCTCCTGCTCAGCTTGACAGTGGCAATAACTACTTTCCTAAGACACTTAGAAAATTCAGTTAATTCCATTTCAATTATTAATGCAGTTTGTTCTTGCTCTTTCTGGATTTTGCAATAGATTTTCTAAGGTTGTCAGAGAAACAAAATGTGCAGGCGTGCCATAATGAGATTTTCCTTTTTTTTTAATCCAAGAGGCAGCATACTCGTAATGAACCCTTTCCTTCAGGTATTTCATTGAGTTTGAATATTTGCAAGCATCATATAATTCAGCAAAAAGAGAAAGGAAAAAGCAGCAGTCACCTGATCTTAATTTAATTTAATTACACAGTCATCCTTTTAACATAAAGTCATTCCCTGACACAGGTTGCTGCTTAACATGTGCCAGAAATTCAGGTTCAAACGTCATCGATATTCATGAAAACGATTATTCTTCATAATCACATTTCAAATTCTCCAATGCTTTTTCCACAGAGCAGCTGTACTATAACTTTTCAAGAGTGTAGATATTTTGGAGGACCCTACTGAGAAAAGAAATGCATTAGGTTGGGCCTTGGTCTGCTAGAGATTTGTCTTCCTGTTTTTAAACATTATTTGCAAATTATTTTTTAAAATGCATGACTCCGCTATTTTGATATGAGTTAAAAAGTCAGGGCCTAACTTTTAAATTAAAAATTAAATGAAAAATAGTTCAAGTCTATGATCTGTTGTATGATCTAATCACTGCCAGTGGAACAAACAGATTTAAATTTAAGTTGTTTGCAGTTACCAAAGTGTCTTGTTTTTATTTTGTGTTTAATACACCTTGATTTTTAAGAATGCATGTATGTGCAGTGAATGGCGCTGATCTTATGCTCAGATAGTCCTGAGCCACACGCTGTAGTTGACCCTGCGTGTGCAGGGGGGTTGGACTAGATGATCTCTAGAGGTCCCTTCCAACCTTAGCATTCTATGATTCTATGATTCTCTTTTGTTTTCTAACAGATTGGGAAATATGCCCTGTGACTTCGAACGAGTAATCTCATCCTTTCTTATTTTTTGGTTTGATTAAATTAAAATGTAATTAGCATCTTTCTCATTTGTAGCTACTTCAGACATGATTTTGTTTTGAAGATGTGTTATGCAACAGTTTTAATAGTTTCGTCTTTTATGTCATGTCTGGGTGACCCTGTGTTACTGAAATCTGAGCCTATCTCTGGAATGTTTTCAGGGCCTATCCCGGTTTGTTGTTTATTTTATGAAAATCTGCGTTCTGTCCCTTTCTAGAAAGAAAAAAAAAATAAAAAAAAGAAAGAAAAGGGAAGATTTTAGCTTCAGATGACAAAAATAACATTAAGTTCACTTAATGTATGGGCATCTTGAAATGAAACTTTTTACTTCACAGCCCACCCCAAACAAGGCTGACATCTGATTTTCGAATGGTCGGTTTGCCTTGAGTACAGTCTTCAGCCATTCAGAATGCCTGTGTGTTGCACAGAGACTGTCTGGTCCTTGGTAAGCAAAGCAGAAAGGCCGTATTCCACCTTTGTGGAAGCTTGTTTGGTTTTGCATGTGTTTGTAGCTTATTTCTTTAATCAGTAGCTTTGGTTGTTGTTCGGTTTGCTTAAAGAAGCACACTCAAAAAAATCCCCGATTTTATAGATCAGGCCCTCTGCTTTATGAAACTTTTGCGTAAACTCACTGAAAATACCCTTAATGGTCTCTCTTTTCCTCAGTCAAACACACTAAGGCTGAAAGAATGGTTTGCTATGGAAGGCTGAAAAGAGTTGGTTACACACCCACCTCTTTTATTTTATTTTTTTCTAACTTGTGTTCAGCCTTCTTTGTGAAGAGTTGTCCCTATACAAACGCTTAGCAAGTCAGCATCTGTAAGCATTGCCTGTTGATACCCTTGTTGAGCTTCGCCTGTGGGATTTTTACAAATGTAATGAAATTTTCCTCTTCTGTTCTCTTTTGCTAGTTATTCTCCCTGCCTTTTCTTTTTTTTTCCTCCCCTGCTATCATTTCATTTCCTTCTTGTGGGAAAAGGGCGTATGTGGCAGGTCAGGTCTTTAATGCAGGTGTTGTGCTGAGCGGGAAAGGAGTAGTGTTAAGAGCAGGGTCAGGTGGAGACTTCCATACGGAGCACGGAGTATTGGATCTGCCCTTGCCCTTGTGCTGCAGAGAGTCACTTCAGGTTCCTCATCAAAGAAATGGTTGTGAAACTTTGGCTGGGTGGAGCTAGCGCAGATAGTCCGGTCATTCCAGGGATTAGTAAGTAAGGGATGAGTAATAAGAATATGAAAGTCCTAAGACTGGTTTGAAACCACTTTCCCCACTTGGCTCTGCTGCCTTGTGCTGCACATAGCACAGGAGGAATTAGACCTAGCTCTGTTTCCCTCTACATTTTGAGGTGATCTAGCAGTTTGCAGCGAAACTGAAGAGTTTCTTTTTTTCCCCGTAAGTAGGATACGATGAAGAGTCTCTCTCTAATATGAAAAGATTAAATGAATGTGTCTCTTTAGTCAGCTTAGTCATCATTCAAAATATCAATTTCTGTAATGTATTCATTGCAAAAAAATGCAACTGTTGGTGACTAATGCTGGTTGTACTGTGAGGTTCTCAGCAGATAATTACATTTAAATATGTGGGTTAAAGAACAAATAATTGCAGCAAATTAACGCAAACTAATAAAGTTGTTTCTAGACGGAAGTAATTTCTTGTGGGAAGTACCATGGCAGTTGTTTCTTTGAATTTTACTGTTGCTTGCTGTTCTTTGTAAGAACATGTTTTAAATTGTGAAACTATGGAAAAGTAAATGATATAAAATGGGTGTGAAATTAAGACTTTGAGCTTAATTTTTGTAATTCAAGCATGGTCTTCAACTGACTTCTTACTTTAAGCTAGTCCAAAGGAAGAATCAGGACTTGTGCCTTTGCATCAAAGCGACTCTTGAACCTGATTTTTCACTTTGTAAAGGAGATTCTGAAATAGCGTGTGGGATTACAAGCAGCACAAATGAAGAGGTGTGCATTTAAGTAACCATGCTTACTATCTATGAAAACATGCATGCTCTGGCTCTGCAGTATTTTGGAAGGTGACCCAGTTAGACTTCTGCACCCAAATGAGCTCACCAACCAAGAGAAGCCGCAGGTTGGTTGCTGCAGAGTGGGCAGGCCCGCGCAGCGCTGCCTCTCTGTAAAGCCCGAGACAAGGGCTCCGCTCTTTTCCTCGGTCACCTGGCACGTCAACTGCTTCTGAAGAGAAAAAGACTGAGGAGCAAAGGAAATAGGCTTTGCTGCTTGTACTAAGCTAACTAAACACCTGTTGGCTTTTAGATGTCAACAGAAAGGAGATCTTGCCTGATCCTTCTCTGGAGGGAGAAGGGAGAAAAGAATGGCTTAAGAAATTGAGAAAACTTCCCTTCTGTGCACAGTTAATGATTTCTTTTGAATTCTTTGTCTGCCTCCTGCATACCTAAAGATATTCCAACTGAAAAGGGAGAAAACCCTAACAAAGTGCTCATGCTGTTTGGAGTTGAAAGAGGAGTACAATGTGTGTAAGATGTCATTTAGCATGGACATAGCCCAAGGAACATGCATCATTTGAAGGTGTTCAAACCAAATATCTTTACACAATGCCTCTACTGCTGCTAAGGCTCTAGCTGGGAAGAGTTTGGTGAACCAAATAGGAACATTTATAATACTAATAAACGAGTAAAGCTGAAAGAAAAGAGCATCCAGAAGGAAGCAGAACAAAGTGCAAGGGGGGGAAGACAAATAATCTTTTACACTTGAGCTTGCAAATATAACAGTATTCTTACACTGCGGCCACATTGGAATACCAAATCAAAAATAACCGAGAATTGCTAAAAGCAAAACAAAAGACTAAAAAATCCATGGACAGAATAGAAGGGGCAGCTCAGGGTCCAAATCCCTTTCATACCACTTTTGTTAATGAATGTTGGATATTGCTGCATAGTGCAGTATGTGTTGGGCACAGCCAAAGTTTTCCCTAGGAATTACAGGAAATCTGCTCCAGAGATGGCCCTGAGCATGCTTTCCATCTCCTGCAAAGTGCTCAGGTACCAGCTGGGCTCTGGCAGACTTCCTAGGGCATTACACGCAGCGGTGCAGACGTATCCATAAGGCTGGATTTTCAGAGGACTGAGCACAAAATGCAACATGAAAAAGCTCCCCAAATCAAAGCAAAAATACACTCCTGTCCAAGCCGCTAGAACACATCAAAGCTAGAAAGCAGCTCATTTTTGGCGCAGTTTTTAGAAAAGGAAATCATAAGAAATGTAACTAATGATTCTGTGCTACCAGAGCTTGAAAAGTTCCTTTGAACTTAGGTTTCACCAAAGATGTCCCCTGTTTTGGCACTTTTAGCAAATTTGAAAGAGTAACTAGGTCATAAATGAAGATATGAACCGTTTAGTGAAAAGATAAGGAAACATCATTTTCTACTTGGAATAAAAGCTGGTAACATTTTGCATTCCTCACCTTTTTACTTATATTCTTTATGGACAGTGATATTTTTTATACCTCTTTGATTATTAAATCTTGTCCAACATGATCTCCTAGAGTGACAACCTTCATATAAAAAGTACAAGCCTGAGAGTAAACACATCTTGTGTGATAAAGATTACAAGGCTAACCAGCTTTATTATTCACTTATTGCTTTGGAAGGCAAATATACAGGTGGGTCTAGTTCTGCTAATGCTTTTTGCTTTGGCAAGCTTGAACCCTTTTAGGCATGTTAAAACATTCATTTTTGTACAATTGCTCTTGTGGAGCACCTTTGGAGACTGATACCAGCCTGTGAGACTTTAACATATTGTAAACAGGCACTATTTAAACTGTGGGAGGGTGAAATGGTATGGCAACTCCAGGAAATTTCCTTGAAGCAGGAAATCTAGGGCTTGTCTGAATAGCATGAAAGGTCAGAAGGAGAAGAGTTTTTCATCGTGTATAAAATTGGATATTTAATTGCTTAAAGAAGTTTTTAAATTGTGTTTGATTGAGTCCAGCATGGGGAATGGCTATTCTTCTGAAATGTGATTTGTCTGAAATGGGCAGCACCAGAAAATGCACCTGAGCAGACAAGTCATCGTCTAAAAGCTTTTCTGCATGATGCTGAGACCACCCCAAGCTCAGTTAAAAACTCCATGATGAGAGAGTCAAATGAAAAGCTCAAAAAGCATGTGTCTGGCTAGTTCTTGCAAAAAGATTCCTTGAGGTTTTGAAAATCCTAAAAGCTTACCAGATCATCCTGAAACCAAGACTGGTGAAATAGTCTGGTACTGGTGAAATAGTCTGACTGGAATGTTGCCCTCTGATAAAAAAAGCAATGAAAATTAAGTAGTTTGCTCATCTGACTCTAGCCCACATCTCATTGCATTCATTTCTTTTCCTTCTGACCTCTTCTTCTTTTGATGGAATTTCCAACTTTTCTTAATAACAACAAAAGAAAACATGAGCACTCAGTTTTTAAAATCCTGGGGCAATGCTCAGTTGCGGAACCATTTAACCAACATTTTGCAGGGAGTTTAGTGAGGGGTCCTGTTGCCATCATGCCTTGCCATTTTGAGCCATGCAGCAATGTTCTGAAGCACAAGTAACGACTGAAGCCATTTTGGAGCATAAACATTTCCTAACTAATATCTGGTGGCAATATGGGTATGACAGGGTAGGTTACCCGGTATTTAAGATATTAACTTAGAATCCGGTAAACCCGGGCAAAGTTTCCTCCTCAATACGAACAGGCTGTGTGACCTGAGAAAGTCACTTCCGAATCCCAGGAAGGATCTGGGCTCCTGAAGCAGGACTGTGGAAGAACATGGGCCCCAAGCAACCTTCCTCTCAGCTAATTTCAGATTTTTAAGCCTGAGCTGGCAGGGCTGCCTCTGTCGTTAACACAGGGACTGGTATGCAATGCCTGTGCCCAGATGAGCTCCATCACCGTCTTGAGGTGCCTAAATAGGGAACCTGTACCGGCTTCGCTGACTTCCAGATACCACCTAAATAAATACCAGCTGCTCCTTAGTAAATGGGGAGAGGAATAAATGCTGTAGGCAGCAGTGGGTATAGAAAAATATAGCTTATCCACTCTGAGTGAGCAAGACCCACATTTACCTATTTCTCAGGCACAAGAAATACCTTCATTTAGCTTTGCTTTTCTATTTCCTTCTACATCAGACCCAGTCATCTCCAGTGACAATGTTTTCTGGTTTAGGTTCCTGTCATATAGTAGGACAAATTTGCTGCTGGGGACACCTGTCTCTCCATGGACTATGGGACGACTGTAGATGAGTAGGTGTCAGATGAAGCCTCCTTTGAAAATCCACAGCTGGGACTACAGCCAGCTTCTCTTGAGGCAAAATTTTAGAGGAAAGAAAAAGAAAACTAGTTCTTGAAAGGAATGAATGAAGCACTTCGCTGGGGCTGCAAGGGACAAGACTGATGCTACTGCTTTCTTCCTGCTTGGCCTTAACCTGTGGCTTGCTCTATGTCCTGCTTTTAGACATGCTGCTGGTTTGCCTCATGCTGGTTATTCTAGACCTTGTTCTGAAATCCTTCATGCTCTTTATGCAACACACAGGGTGCCTAATGCAGCTTAGGGAGGGGCAGGTGCTTGAAAATTACAGACCTTTGCTCTGGCCAGCCAAGCCCTGTGTTTGATAGGGACCCTTAACCTCACTGGATCTCAGTTCCCAACTCTGTAAAAAAGGATAAAGCCAAAACAAGACCAGCTTGAATCCTCCCTGAGGAAAAGTCCCCCTGGCAAAATCAGCACCGTTTCTGCAGTGGTAAATTACAGCCCACTCCTTCTGTTACTAAACCAACAACTGTGCTAGCAGTAGTCATAATAACCACTTAGGTATCAAGGGCTATAGCCAAAGTGTTGATGCGACTCTTGCTGTTGTGTGACCTTTCCAGTGCTTCCAAGAAAGCTCTGCTATGTAGAAGAATCCACTGACCTAAACTTTTACGGGGATTGGCAGGCGGCTGTGAGTGGGAGGCTGCAGGAGAGCAAAGGATAAATATTTGCAAATATAATGGAGATAAAGACAAGGCTGGAAACGTTACTGCAGCATCAAGGCTTTACTTCTGAAATTGGATACATCCCAAAAGAAGGACTAAATCAGCGCACTGGAAAATGCAGGAATGAACTTTCTTAAAACAAAGCAATAAGTTATTAGCAAGAGGAGCACAAAGTTGTTTTCTGAGTATGACTTTTGGAGTTCTGTCTCTTCTGAACCTGAAATAATACTAATGGAAAAAATATTGGTTTTGTTTCCAGTCCATATATATCTGCCTTCATCATTTACATAAATTTTGTAGTGGAATATTAACTTCCATTATTTATGAATCTATTGAACTTTGCAAGGATATGCTGACAGTTGAAGGATTATAATTTTAAGGACAGTTCAGTTCGCATCATAAATATCCTGAAAGGTCACATATTACCTTGCAGTAACATCTGAAAGAGAAAGAGCTTAAAGTCAGAGATGTTTCCTGTCAATGCATAAACATTTTCACCAAAATTATCATAGTAGAAATGAAACCTCACAAATTTTTCACCCTGTGGCAACAGGAATATCTTTATAGATGTTTTTGCTAAATGCCACGCTTCTGTGGGGACTGTGTTACTCTGCTGAGACTCTGGGTTCTTACAGGACCTGTTCACTCTGGACTTACCTAAGAACATAACTGATCGTGTAACATTCAGACCTGCACTATACAATATTTACACTGCAGTAAGGAGAAAATTTTCAGCTCTTCTGTGCCGCAGTAGAGCGTTTCTGGACTTTTGGATACTTCTCCGAGTTTACAAGAGCCACTGCAGTGCCATTTGTCCTGCTTACAGGAAGACATGATTTACCCCAAGTTAGCTGAAAGGCAGCCAGTCTGACTTACTTTAAAGTATAAACTAAAAAACAAAATCAAAACCTAAAGCTATGGAAATCACTTGGCAGCCTGTATTAGCACTGTATGTAAAACGATTCTGAAATGTTTATTACAAGCTAATGCTATCAAGTGTTACCTGTTGTATTTTCTTTTCCCAAGCACCAGAGAAGGGTACAACAGCAATTCATGTTGAGAGATAATTGGTTAGAATTTTGAAACTGAAATGATGCCCAACCTCTTATCTTTACATGCTCCGTGTGAAAGCCCAGAGTGCAGTATGGGGCTATAAAACCTGAGTCACCAGGTAGTGTGGACGTACTCCAACTCCAGCGGAAAACATAGTCGAGGCCAAATCCCTTGCAGTTTTGCCCATACATTTTATGAGCTTTTGTAGGAAGATGGCTGCTGTCTGGAGCGTATCCATTGATGAAAAATGTCTGTCAAATCCAACCTTTTCAAAATGAACCGGTTGTTTCTGAGCATCTTTGTTTCTGCTGTTGGCCCCTGAAGTCCCATAACTAACGAAAGGCACTCAGCATTTTCTAGCCGTTCAGTCAGCTTCATGTCATCTAAGCTGGGAATCCAAAATACAGGAGCAGTGCAATTTAGTCTTTACCTGACAACCTCAAGCTGTGTGTAACATGATAAACCTGTATGGCAGTCCACGCTAAGTATTTTACAACTGAGTTATTTTAATAGATTCACACACTATTATATAATGGAAGAAAAACTCATACTAGGCTTGGGTAAAATATTCACAGGTAAAATTGGAAATAGTCTTTTTAAGTGCATTGACTGGAGTAAGTGACATTACTTCACTTGTAATAACTGTAATCTAATGGCAGATTGTGACTAGCCATTTCCATTTACCTGTTTGCAACAGAGAAGAAGAAATGAAGCATTTATTAGCTTGATGTATTAAAATGGATGATGACACTGAAAAAAATGGAAATCTTATTTCTTTGCATTCATAAAGGTTGCCTGTAAAATTTCTTGTAAACTCAATCTTACTCTTATTAATGTTATCGCCTATAATAAATGGCACCAGTATAGATTTATAAGAACACTTAATTTAAAAGATGCTAAGGACACTCACAGACATAATCTTATATATTTGGGCCATATTGTTAAATCCTCAAGAGAATTTAAAGCAGCATGCTACGCTGACATTCACTATCTATGATTCTATGATTCTACGATCAGCAGCTAGGGATATGTCTCATGGTCTACACCCATCATAAACAGACATAATTTTGTGTTTTTCTACTGCTGTTGGAATGAAAGTCAGAAACAGTTTATTTCTTATTTAAGCAGCTTTTAAATACGGGGCTTTCACACTAGTATATCATGTAGTTTAAAGGACTGATCTGCAGCTGTAGCAGAACAACAAAACTGACACAGTCACCATGGAAAGTGGTAGATGTGTTTTTACCAGCTGCTAACAGTCTGTGTACGGCTCCATTACATGGGCCAGCAGAACAGAACTCCAGCTAAGAGTCTTCATCAGACTATCTGACTTTGAACAGATATCCCATTTATACACAAGGAGCTGAAACACCCCTACTCATGATAAAAAGCAGGTAACATTATTTTTGAAAGGCAATCAATTCTTTTATCAATTTAGGTTTTTTTTTGTTTGTTTGTTTGTTTTGTTATGATACTAAAGAGAAATTATTTTTGCTTTTTTAGCAACAGAAAGCACGGCAGTAATAAATTGCCAGATGTCTGATCTGGGTTTAATTAAAAAGCTGCAAACCCACCACGGGGAAAAAAAAGAAAAAAAAAGAAGTGCCTCTGGTTCTCTTTTTTGCCTCTAATAATTGAAAATAAGCCCAACTAATCAGTGAGTTTTCAGATGTGATGGTATAAACTACTTACTTGGGCCATGCAAAGGGAAAAGCAAAGAGAAATACAGAGTTGTCCAAGTGAAACTGCAAAGGAATTTAGGCAAAAAAAAACCAAGAAATTAAGATACACCTAAAACACTAGATTATTACAGTTAACCCATTCTTTCCTTAGGAAATTCTGTGAGATATTAAACCCCCAGCCCTTGCTGAAAATACATACCCACTGACTCCTCTAGATATTTTGGAGTCACTAGCTTCAAAGAGACTACTTGACAGATAAAGGTTGACAAATCTGGTCCCCAAGTGGTATCTCCCTTGATGAATGTGCATCCTAATTCTCACTGACATTTAAGGGAGTTAAACATATGTACATAGAGAATAAAATGGCAAAATGTGTCGCTTTGCCAAGATGCTACAGTTAGAAGCTTTCAGTAAATTTCCATGTGTTTGTTGATAAATCAGCCATTTTAAATAAAAAAAAAAAAACTTTTTAATGTAGGCTGTAGAGCGACAAGCCCTTAAGGATGAGCAATAGCTCGTCTTTATTAAAAGACCTGTTAAAGGCAGTGACTTCTTCACTTTTGTCTGAGTATTTGCGAGAAATCTGAATGTTTTGCTGGCCTGCATAGTTACTATATGACATTTGCATTTTGAAAAGCTCAGAAGCAAACATTAGTCCAGAGGTCTTCAACGTTTATAACTAGAAGTAAAAATGAGCTTGGTTAATGGTTAAACCCCTGACCATTTCCTGGGTAATTCAATACATCACAGGAGATAGGTAACCCTGATTTGGAAACTTGGGAATATTCGAAAAGGATAGATTACAAAAGCACCTTTAAATTACACAAGAGAAATTCACTCTAACATAAAGACTACTATCTTTATTACAGATTTATTGCTGTCATCCTTTGGTGTGTTTCAAAGCTGGCTGAAGTTATTGAAAAGGCAGTGAGAGGACAGACAGCATCTGCAATTAGGACATTATTATCTAATTATTTAAGTTGCCGGAAAGAAAGAGATCTACACACTCTATACAAGTCTATACAACTAAAATTAAGACTTAAAACTGGGAAACAATAACAAACAACCCATGTTAGTATTAAATTGCTAGGTGACACTAAGTAACATAATGCCAGCAATAACAGTATAAGAAACAACTCCTTCACAAGTGACTTTTAGGACACAATTCACATTATCTCAGCAAGTCCTGAACTGGCAGTGCTCTAGCTGTTTCATCTATCGGAAACCTTGTGTAAATCCCCGGGCTCTGCACAGGCTAGACTCAGAGTCACGATATTTAAGGCCAACGCTGTACTTCTCTCATTTGAAAAATCCATTCCCGAGTGCATCTATTAACCTCTCACCCTCTAAATCCGCATCCTCTATCCACTCAACCTTCAAAATCCAGCGAGCAAGCGTGCCGGAGCCGACGAGGAGCCCTGCTGCAAGGGGAGCCCGGGGAGGATGTAAGGACACACTAAACATACAGATTACACTTCCAGAAAAGTCTCCCATTGAAGCTCTCCAGAGCTTATTTTTTATTAAAATGAGCAGGCCCCATATCCACATCTGGATGTTGGCAGAATCCTATTGCAGCTTTGGCAAACCTTTCTTTCTTTTGTGCCTTTCAGACCCTGAGGACTGACCTTGTAGTGCAAAACTCAGAGGCAAACCCCATTACCACAGTAAATCACCCTCTACCCTTGTCTAATTCTGTTCCTAAGGTCACTCCCATCTTTACTTCCATTCCTTATAACTCTTGACTTCCAGCTTCCCCTTTTCTCTAGTGACATATCTGAGGATAAGCAGTTGTTGCCTTTTCCGTCCAGAAGGTACCTCTGTTGAAGCCAATTAAATCAGTAAATTACTTGTTGAGGAGCTTCAGTGTTTCAAGGGAATAACAAATCGGCTACCTTAATAATAACAGCTTGCCTACCCGTTCCTTTGAAAAGTATAAAAACAAATGAAAACAAATGAAGGTTCAATTTGCTAGAAAGAAGAATAATTTTTTTTTTTCTGCAGAAGCTTATAGATACAAATTGTAGGCAATTTGCCAGAAGAAAATCCAAATATTTGAAGGGTGACACTAGCAAAGATTTTTTTTAGGAAGCTTGTCTACTATTGGATAATAAACTAGATAGATAGGTAGATGGAGATTATAGCTGTATCTACAGCTATATCTATATACCCTTTTCTACTTCTGAACTGTACCTGCATGATATTCTAGAAAATTATATGAAAGCATAGAAATCAGGATGTATACAGAAAGTATTTGTGCAGCTTGCTTATGATAGTCATTTGTTAACCAGTTTATTCGGAAATCTCACCTACTAAGAAAGGAAGAGGTGCTTGGTCCTAAAATGATGGATTTAATAGTTGTTAGCTTAATTGCACTTATGTTCCTCACTCCCGGCTAAACCCTCCATGTTCCACAGGCAAAATTTCTTGCCTGACTTTCTGTTACATTGGAGCTGTCAACATGATCACCTTTTCCCCTCTAAGGCTCCCTTTGGCTGCTCAGATACCAACCATGTTTTCCTCTCAAGTTAGGCTCGAGTCTACTGACTATTAAACAACAGCATCTTTCAAATTGTACACTTGAAATTAGTGGCTTCTGAATGAAAACTCCTGTCCCCCAAAGCTGATGTATCCTGCTAAATCACGATGTGTCAAGGTATCAGCCTTTCTTCTAAGCCTTCTTACTACCTTTCAAAGACTGATTAGGATAATGAGGCAGGGTATTTCAAAAGGTCTTGTAAGCTGGAAAATTTCTAAGACATGGAAAGGAATTAATTACAATGTCCAGTTGTCAAAGATGTGGTATTTTAAAAAGTTGTGATCATTGATGAGCTTCATGTATATTTTTTTTATTATCTTTTTCATTATCAATCTTATTAGTATTTCATTCACAGATACAGGTGGAAAAGGCTGGATGTTTGCATTACAGATGGAAATGCTTGTAGATGCAGGAGATCCAGAAACTCCCTGTAAAATCTCTCTATGTAACAACTGAGTACATAAAAAAGGAATTTATCAGATACACGTAAATTCATTAATCAAAATACTTGCCAGCTTTGATGTACGTAGCAACATGAGTGAAGAGTGATGGTGTTTTAGAAACTCCTTTTTTTAAAAAAAAAAATTACTTTCAATAGACTGATCATATGGTAGCAGCACTACCACCATTTGTATTAACAAGTAATAAGTTAATTCATCTTTGTCCAGCTTAGCTTTTAACGGTGATATTTGCTTGCATTCTCCTGTTCACTAGCTGGGTCAGCGTTCTTCACCGCGTTCGGGGATTTCCTTAGCAGAGGAACCAGTGAACGTCACGGAGCAGGACACTGCTCTCTCACCGACGCTAGTCCCAGCAAACAGGTGTGGAAGGATGCCCCTCTTCAACAGGACCGGTACGAGCATGTCCACGTGCAGCATTCCCCAACACGCTCCTTCATCCCCTAGGCCCATGCAGGCAGCATCCTCTCTTACACCTCATGCAGTAGCTCTTGGTCTTGCGGCAGAGCAGAACGACCTTGGCATGGCATGAAAACCTGGGGCGCTCCACATTTGATGTGGTCACTATCTTCCAATCTTTCTGAAGAGCTTGGAAATGCTGTGGGCGTGAGGGGGATCCGCACAGACCCACCTATCCTGCAGATGAACCTAGTCTATAATCTGGAGATGCACCAGTCCAACCTCACCACAGTTTTTGAAAGAGAGAGCAACTATTCCTGGAAGAAAGACTGGCTTGAGTTGGAGAGTAACAAACCTTGGGTATTCTGCCTGGTCCTCCTATTTCTGATTAAATTTCT